>CAMOHE010030544.1:0-12584 GCA_946598075.1 Artocarpus hirsutus
TTCGTGCTATTTTTATTCACTCTTTACGAGCATTGGAATGTATCTTTTCTTTTGAAAGCCACTTAATTAATTTTGCAGGCAAAAACATTTTGAAGTTAACGTTTATGTGGTTACTGCCAATTTGGACCTTGTCACTTCTGGTTGCATCTGGAGCCATCAAGCTGCCCTTCAGCAACCAGTTTCTCGATCAACTAATTATGTGAATTTTCTAAACTCAAATTATGCTCCCTAAGTCACATATAACAATTCTAGTGCAGATTGCTTAGTTAGAATAAAAATTTCATGATCACAACTTGTTTTGTGTGTACAGCATGATATTTGTATATCTTAGACAACTACATTTTTATTTTTTATTTTTTATTTTTTTTTCTTTATTGAAAAATTCTGAGGTGAAAGTTCCTAAATCTTAACTCTACAATACAATCAGACGGCTTGTAAAGTCAGTAACGGTACACCCCAACAAAATTCTCTCAGAGAATCCTTCCCCATCCACTGTGGATTGTATGACTTAGAGCCGCCGTAAAACAGGACTAAATTTTGACAAAGAAAAACATATACGCCGCTTGCATTCTAAAGTTATCCCATAAAACCCTAAAGTATACATATTTTTTAATATCAATATGTACTATATTTTACATTATATCATTTAGTTATTTTCAATTAATAATCAGATAAGGAACGGATATTTTCCCCATAAAACCCTAAAAGTATATATAATTTTTAATATCAATATCTACTTTTTTATATATACAATATTTAGTAATTTCCAGTTGATAAACTCATATTTTACCAATAAAGCTCTTTTTTTTTTTTATTTGAAGGGAATTAAAGGCTTCTTTTAAGATTAAAGATATAATTTATTAACAAACTATTATTAGAATCAAGAACTAGACTCTTTGCTAGAATTTCTAGTTCCAAAACGTTAGAGCCGCGTTTCCTACTTCACACGTTGCCAACTGCATCAAAGTAACGCATGGAGAAGCATGTATACAAGCATCGGTATACATTCATATTATATTGCCATTTCCCAATCGTTATGCTTTATAGCCTCAGTTAATAAATAGAGTAAAACTTACCACTATGTCGATTGTTAATGACCCATTTGGTTCATATTTCAAAGGTTTAAAAAAAAAGGTTTCAAGTGAACGTTAATTTTTTTTTTTTTAAAGGCAACGTTAACCAAAAAAAAAAAAAAAAAAACCTTAAATTGTTGTTTCAGATTGTGAACTCAATGAATGTACCAGAAAGGGTCTCTAGCACACAGATTGATAAATTCTGGTTAAAATGGAAGGTTATAATCTAAATGATCATGATAAGCCCCAGACGGCTCTCGTGGCTTTCACGGGCACTTTATGGTCTTAGAGACTGATGCTTTATATTTTATAATTCCATTATCAACCTATACTAGCGAGAAAGTCTTTTAGGATCAATCATAGTTGTCGATCCCTCTCTATATTGTTATCTAACTACTTGAGATTCTTAAAAGGGTGTTTTAAAAAAAGAGCATTTCTCTAGAAACTATATTAATTTTATTTATGATTTTTTTAGATGATCTTACAGAGAGGTTGAGGTCTCTTGTATAGGCCTCATTGATATAAGACTATCACACTAGGGCTGGCAATTTCGGACACGCACGATAACACGATACGAAAACGACACGAGATAAACGAGTTTGGACCGCAAGTTTATTAATTATACCATAAATGGGTTGGCACGAATAACACAAAAATAAACGGGCTGGATTCATGTTAACATGCTAAACACGCCTTAACACGTTTAATTAGACAGGTCAAAAACGTATTGACATGGCACGATTCGACTCGCCCATTTATAACACATTTAGCGCTAAAAATAAAAATATTTGAAATATTTATAATAGATTAGTATTAATTAGATTTTGTGTTTTTGTTAATTTTTTTATTGCCTTTTTTAAAAAAACATTTAATTTTTTTTTATTTTTTTAATTTTTTTTTAAATTTTTAGTTAATTGGGTCATAAATGTGTCATATGCGTATTGTTATCGTGTCAACCCGTCTCGGCACGTTTAATAATTGTGTCGTGCTGTGTTACGCGTACCATAGGCGTGTCATGTTCGTGTTTGCATTTCTGGCACTTTTATTAATCATGCCGTGTTCGTGTTTGGGCTAAACGTGTCATGCTATAAACGTACCGACACGAACACGGCACGAACATGATTATTGTCACCTCTATATCACACACCAAAGGAAAGGGAATCTCCTTTTTTTCAAAGTGATACGAATATACAGACAAAGGCTGAAAGAGACCAAACGAGAGGGAGTCTCCTTTTTACAAAGTGATAAAAACATTTAGACAAAGAGTAAAAAGACCAAAGGGTAGGAAATCTCCCTTTTACAAAGTGATACAAACATTTAGACAAAGACTGAAAAGACCAAAGTAGAGAGAATCTCCTTTTTACTTGCAAATAGGCATGTGACTTGGACTCAAGTTCATGGCATTTAGCTCATATTCGTCCAAAAGTTCTAGCTGTGCATCCTAATGACCCTTTTTTGTGTGTCTATTTCTTGGTGGGTTTCAATGTGACTCGTGTGCTGGTGCTAGACTATTCACTCTATGTGGCCTAACTCTGCTTTTTAATCTAAGAAATGGATAAGGCTAATAATTTACATGGGGCCTAAGAATCCTAGAATAATAAGCTATTCATATCAATGCCGCTTTCTTAGACAGATGGTGAGTTAGCTTGTCCTTCAGTAGAATCTTGGTGCAAACGTTAGTATTATATATTCTTTTGGATTTGGTGTGAGTAGTCTAGAGGGAACTATTCCCATGGTGTATCATCTTCTGCAATCAGCCAGATTTCCTAAGGGATTATTTTATTTTTGAAGAGGAGAGCCTTTGTAGTTCCCTATAGTTCGAGCATGAAATTCACTAGAACTGTATACCTCTAGAGCGAGGGTGCTAATGACGTAAGAAGTCTCTTGGCCATATCTGCAAGACAAGTAGAGGAGGAGGATTGTATAGCATTTCATTAGATTAGCAACATTGCTCGGATAATCTTCTATAAATCCACTTGCAAGAAGACATTTAGCCAATAGAAGAAGAATCGATTTAGACTTGGACCTTGTTTGAAGCACAAAATAGCACAAAATAGCACGACAGGTTCTAAGAGTTTAAAGCTTGGACCTTGTTTGAAGCACAAAATCTTGGAATCTAAACCAGGGATGTCTTGCTTCAACTTGTCTCTAGATTGACTGGGATCTTACAAGATTAGTGGTAGAGTCTTGTTGGGTACAGGCAACTCCAACTCTCACAAGCTGATTCAGTGGACAAAGCTCTAAACCACATCTATATTGAGTTCTGTGGCTAAGAAGCTCAAATCACTAAAAGGCTACTGGCAAAATTTTTCAAGATAAAATGCTGCTTAATGAATCGAAAAGATCTTGAGAAGCATTATTAACATATGGCAAAAAGATTCTATCTCATCGAAGGGGGAGATGTTTCAAACTTTAAGCAAGCATTCCTTTCCTCAATTCCAGACCCTTTAGGTAAGGAAACTTTTAGACTCCTTTTAGCTGGAGGAAAAATGCTGCAAAGTACCACCCTAGTAGAGTTGTCATTGCTTGTCTTAAGAACCATAGACAAATTGTGCTCTCAGAACAAGTTCTTGCAAAAGTACATTAAGCAGATGAAGTAGCTTGACAAAGTTTGTAACCAAAAGCATCTAATGACCAAATTCTCTTCCCATATAACATGTTCTTGTTCTTCAAAGCCTGGCTACAAAAGGCATAGAAGACGCCTTGGATCTTTTAAGTTCCGAAAATGATTTGGGAAAATAAAAGATCCATGGAAGTTCTTACCAAAAAAGAAAAGGTTTGAGAAGAAGCCGAATAGATGTTATATATGTGGAAAGAAAGTATGTTTTGCCAAACGATGACCCAAAGGCAAGACAGACAATATGATTACCCATATCCAAGAGGCAACCGGCATGTCACTCTTAGATAATGATGTTGATGTTGTAACAACCCGAAATTTTAATGCATTAAAAATGTATTAAATTAAAGATTATATTAAGAAGAAAAACATAATTTAAGGAAAAATACTATATAATAACATAAAAATTATACGGTATTGAAATAATGTAGTGTAAGGAAAGTACACGGATGAAATTATGTAGTATGAAAATTACACTGTAAAAGTAATGCAGTGTAAGAATTAGACTGTTGTAAGGTCACGCAGTACAAGATTGGACTGCATAGATTACAAAATTTATATAAAAGAAAAGAGAGAGAAAAAGAAAAAAAAAGGAAAAAAAAAGAAAAATTTGGATGTTTATTAGCTCTTTCTCTCTCCTCACTTTCTCTCTCCTCAAAATCAGTTTGAGATTTTGAGCTCCATTTTCAACACCTCCCACACCGTTGGAAAGCTCTCGATGAGTTGAGTCAACGGAGTACCGAGCAGCCCGAAACACTGCTGGAGGAAGGCTCAAGCGCCGCCCAAAGTGGCGGTGAGACCTAAATTTTTCTGAGCTGATATCTTCGCCATCCGACTACCAATCGAGGTGATTTTGGTGTCTATGGACTTAGTGTGAGGAGAGGAGCAAGATGGCATCTTTCTCCCAGCTCGATTTTGGCTAAAAGGGCCTCGACTGACCACCCCTTTCGCCACCATGGCACCTTCGTCGGATCCGCTGTCTCCGGTGGCGGTGAGGCACACCGTCGATGCCAACATGATCAAATGGAGCCAAAAAGTGGAAGCCCTACCTCAATTGCTCGATCCAACCATAGGCAGTCAGAAAACGACGAGGGTCGGTGTCGCATCGTGAGGAGTTTGAACTCTACCATTCCGCTGCCGTGGAGCCAAATTGATGGCACAATTGCACTCCGAGGAGTGAGAGGAAGGTGTTGGACACCTTAATTGTAGGCAACAACCATCGGATGAGCCCGAACGGCCACTGCCTCCTACCACCGCCGTGGGAGCCTCGAGGCCGCTGTTTCACGCGGTGTTGAGCAGCCCCACCATGGGGGAACTGCTCAAAGCGACCTGGGGAAGCTTTTCCCCAAGTCAATTTTGGGCCATCATCGCCGGAAAGTGGTGATCGAAATCTGCCATTTTCCACCGTCGACGGTAGCTCGATTTGTAGGGTTAGAGGCCAAATTGAGGGAAATTGACCCCACCATTCGACTCAGGAGGGTCAATTTAGGGGGGGTAGTCTCAAGCCCAGCTGCCAACGAGGCTAGTTGACGCCGATCAACCGCCAGTCAACGGCTGGTCAAAGGACATTTTGGGATTTTACGATCTGGACCTCTGATCGATGATCCGAGACCTCATCTCAACTTGTTTCGACACTCTAAATGCAACAGTGATCTCCGTTCGAGCTAATTCCACTTTGGTGAAAATCGTTCGATACCAACTACACGCAGATCGAGGCGATTCAGACCGCATTATCGGAGTCCAGAACGACATGTTAAAGAATGTATGATCTTCAAGAAGCACTCCTAGCCATTTATGGTAGCTCAAGGAGCACTACAGAGGATGCTTCATATACTGTGGATACAGCGAGGTACAACCAGACCCGCTTAGCCCAGAGTCCAAGTAAATAGCAATCTCACCTACAGTATGAACTGTATTATAATGCATTGTGATAGATGCTAAATTTTAAGAATTTAAAGTTCAATTAAGGAATGAATGAAGGAAAATAAGACCAAGGGCAAAATGATCATTTTATGAAAAAGACCAAAACGGACTCGAAACGCCCGATGTTGGAACACGTTTTTTAATGGTAATTTTCCATGTTATGTATGTAACGGAATGTTAAAGTTAAGTAATGAGTTTGGTTAAGCTAGGAAATGGACGAAAACCAGTCAAGGATAAAATCGTCATTTTTACAAAAATGGCTACAACGGAGCCAGACACTCCGATTTAGCATAACGTCATTAGATGAAAAATGTTCCATAATACATTGAGTAACCTAACCGTCATGTGTGATGAGAGATTTAACAATGGATGTTTAATGTTTATGTTTTATTATCAATCGAGTGGATTGATAAAAAAGAAGATTATTAACAAATCGGCTGTCGTATGATCAGGACACAGAAGCCGACCAACGAAAGGAAAATGAATGAGATAGGAAAGGAATAGTGAAAGCTAGAGCATAGTACGGGTAAGTTCAGACCTCACCTACAGCATGAAGTAAATAGTTTTTAAATGCTTATATATATGTTTGCAAATGTGTTTGCAATCGTTATGCAAGTTGTTTTTTAAAGTATGTTTGCATTTATTATGCAAAAGTTTTAAAGGTTCAAAGTAAGATTTGCAATGAATTTGCAACTGTTATGATTAAAGCCTATTTGCATCTTGATATGCATAATGTTTTAAATGTTCAAGTTATGCTTTTAAAAGTATTTAAAGTATGTTTTGCATTTTTGATAATGCATAATAGTTTATAATTAAAGTTATAAGCTTTACAATACATTTGTTATGTATTCAGTTAAGTTTCGAAATAAAAGTTGTGTTTAAAGTTTATTTGCATATTGATATGCATAATATTTGTAAAAGCACAAGTTATGATTTTTAATGTATTTAAAGTATGTTTTGTATTTCGTTAATGCATAATGGTTTACCATTTAAGTTATAAGTTTCATGATGCATTTGTTATGCATCAAGTTACATTTGTTTTGCAATAAGTTTCAAAGTAAAAATTATAATTTGCAAAATGTGATTGCATTACATGTTGCATATGTTATGCAATAAATGTAAAAGTACATGTTATGACTTGTAAAAGGTGGTTGCATTACATGACCCATTTGTTATGTAATGAATTGCATTTATTATACAATAAGTTGCAATTGTTGTACAATAGACTTTATCGTACAAGCTATGTATTGCAAGTATGTTTGCATATGATGTGACTGCATTTGACATGCTCACAAAAGTTAACAAGAAGGTAACGTAAGGATAAAAAGAAAGTTTCATACCAGCCTCTATATTATGAGGTAATGAAAGTAAAGTTAAAGTTTGACCTCCAAGGTGTGAGGTACTTGACCACATGATTGATGGTCTCAAGTCTTTCACAAGGGAAGCATCATGTATATGATCTCATGATTAATGAGATGGTACGAACACTAAAGTAAGGTAAAGAAAGTGAATGCAAGATAAAGAAAGATAAGGACAATGATGGAAAGTTAAAGCAAGATAAAGAAAGTTAAGAAACGAGAATAGTAAGTTATAGTAAGAAAAGAGTGTTCATAAAATGCTCATAATTGAAAGGTCATAATGGAGTGTAATTGGAGTTATGCATTATGAATTTGCTCGTATTCCTTATTATAAAGTTTTACGTTAAATGCTTATGAAAAATATATTGTGAATATTTATGTTAAATGTTTATGAAAACATTTGTATGTTTATGAAAAACATTCTAAGGAATGTTTTATGATAAATGTTTATGTATAAACGACGTGTTGTGAAAAACGTATAAGAAATGTTTTATGAAAAATGTTTATGAAGAATGTTTCAAGAGGAAAGTTTTTATGAGGAAAGATTTAAAGTATGTTTTAAACGATTTGTGAGTTTATGTTTGAACTTACTGAGCGTAAGCTCATAAAAAGTTTTTCATGCTGTAGGTAGCCTTATGGGTGACCAGTAGGACCCGTTAGAGGAGCTGGGTGGTGCGGAAGGGCAGATGCAAAGATGTGGAAATGGATACCACTACAGTTTGCTTCCGCGATGCAAAAAAAAGGTTTTACACTATTTAATATAGTGTTTTTAAGGTTTTTAAGGAAATTAAAGTTTTAAGAAATGTTTTCAAAAGTTGTTAGATACATTGTACTAAATATGTTACAAAATTATGAAGTTATGTTTTAAGCTATGATTTAGTGAATGTTTCTTATTAAGTTTTAAGAAACGATTTGAAATAGTTTTAAAGGCAAAGGTTGAGCAATGTCTCAACTTGAATGGCGACAAGGGTCGCAATAGTTTTTAAGTACGTTTTAAAGAATGTTTAAAGAAAAAAAATTTTAGTTCAATATTTTCTTACTAAGTAAGTAAGATTACCGTAATAGTAACGAGGTTTATGAAAGTTTAGTGACGGCCGAAAAGGCGGGTCATCACAAATGTTGAGTCTATCTATTCTGTGGATGAAGAAATTAATGAAGACACACTATGTGTACAACAACCATTCTCTAATTCAAACCTTGATGAATGAGGAGAATTCTATGAGATGACTACAGCCAACACCATATAGCCTGTCCTAATTATACAAATACAAGTGATTCCCACAAAGTACTCAACACCGCTTAAAATAACAGCATTATTTAATCCTAGAGCTTTTTAGACAATAATGAATCTAGATATTATGCAACCAGAATTTTGTATGAAAAAGAAGCAATGTTTTCATCCTACTAATAATTATATTTTCTATGCAGAATTGATCAGCAAGCTAATAAAACTCCAATTCTTCCTAGGATACACTATAATACATCAAGTTATTGGCTCAAAACTAATAGGGAAGGATTGGATTATAGGATTTGATCTCTACACCAAAAAGAAGGGTTTACGGATTCTACCAATAAGATTGGCTTATAAGCAACATTTTGCTGCATAGGAACCAGTCCCAAATTATTTTCATGTTGCAAGAGAGCCATTTCACTATAGAAAACAACAACTGATTAAGAAGTCATGTGTAGACTTACACTCTGAATTCCTAACAAAGTATGTTCACCTGTTATGGAAGAATGAAGAGTTCTTCATCTCCTTACCAAGAAAAATGAAGATATTAATCTCACAAAGGCTAGGCATTCAAGAATGAGCCCAAAACACCAGCAAATGACATAAAAGAATTGAAGAGCCAAGGTCTTATGTAATCAACTACTTTTGCATGGGCATGCCATGCCTTCTACGTCAATAAAAGGTCCAAGCAAGCTAAAGGTAAAAAAGGCTGGTTATTAATTATCAGCCTCTCAACCATTTTTGACCGATGATAAGTTTCCATTGCTAAACAAAAATCCCTGTTTTCTAGCCTTTTCCAAGCAAAGATCTTTTCAAAATTTAATCTTAAAGCGGAATTTTGGCAACTAGGAATCAAACTAGAAGATAGAACAAAAACAACCTTTTACATGTCAAACAAACATTTCCAATGAACTATTATCCCATTTGGGCTTAAGACAGCTCCTTTTCTTTTCCAAAAGGCTATGCAATATCTATGGCCTTATTCTATAAAATGCCTTGGTCTATATAGATGACATCTTTTTGTTCTCTTCAATAGAAGAAGCCTATGAAAAACTCTTGGCCCATTTTGCTAAGATAATTGAAGCCCATGGGATCATGCTATTCGAATGGAAGATGCTTGTGAGACAGTTTGAAATAGAATTCTTAGGTATGAAGCTTCATGATGGCCAATATGAAGCTCAATCACACATAACCCAAGAGCTTCTAAAATTCCTTGATAAAAACATCACCAAAACCCAAATTCAACAGTTTCAAAGAATAGTCAATTACTTAAGGGATGTTGTACAGGATCTCTCAAAGTACACTAGTCTTTTAAATAAGATGCTAAAGAAAAATTCATCAACTTGGTCACGAGAACAAACTATTGCCTTCAAAAGCTAAAAAAGGTCTTGCAGTCTCTGCCACCTCTGTAGATTCCCTCTGACAAAAAAAGAATATTGTAGATCGATGCAAGTGACAAATATGAAAGAGAAGTATTATTAGAAAAAGACAAAAATCAAAAAATAAAGATCTGTGAACATAAGAGTGGCAGCTTTAAAGATTCCCTATACCATTACCACGCTACTTTCAACGAGCTGCCAACAGTCAAGATGGAAATCACTAAGTTTGAATTCTATTTGATTGAACATCATTTCTTAGTTGAAACTGATTTTGCAGGCTAAAAAGGAATGATCACATTCAAGAGAAACAAGGTGTTAATGTCCAGCTTCTTAGATTAGCTGCTTGGTTTGCCCAATATTAAGTTGAAATAAGACACATTAAGGGTAGACAAAATTTAATCCAAGACCTGCTTTCTAGACCTCAAAATAGTGTAAATATCATCACAAGGGTGCCGTTAAGGCCCATCCCTCTCATTTGCTTAATGGCCTCACAACAACCTCTCTTATGTACCTACCCAAAAGATACTCTTAAAATATTAAAAAGCAGAAATCCAAAAGAAAAATCCATTAATAGAGCCTTGGCTCTCCAATCTATTCTTATTAAGAATTTGAAAGAACCAATACTTCATGACTTAGGGATCCATCGAAATTATCCCTTCTCAAGACTATTCGCACTCAGAGACACCTTGTTCATGCCAACGCTACTAGCTCATTTTTTTTTTTTTTGGTATTTAATAAGTGTATACACCATTGCCATGTCTAGATGATTGCTCTCAAAACATTTATTTGTAATTTTATTGATAAGGAAGAATTTCATCCTGCCTATCAAACACAAGTAAACATGTTGGTATGGTTTGGATCATTGTCCAACTTGGTTAATATCCTAACCAAAGAGTGGCACAGGGTTCAGAGAACTAGACCATATGCTTTTGTTTATTCAAAATGTCCTAAGGACAATGTTGCTTATCTAATGAAGTTATATAGCCCTCCTCCTCACGCTATCTTGCAGATATGACCAAGAGACTTTCTCTATCATCAGACCCTAGCTATTGAGGTATATGGTTCTCGTGAATTTTTAATCCCTATTGTAGGAAACCTATGTTATAGAGAGCTATAAATGGTTTTCTTCCTCAAAAAGAAATAATTCCTCAAGAAATCTGGCCAACTACAGGAGATGACACCCCATGGGAACAGTTTCCTCCAGACTACTTACACCAAATCCAAAAGGATAAAGAATCCTACCAATTGCATCAAGATTACACTGCAGGACTAGTTCACTCTCCATCCACTCAAGAAAGCGACATCGTAACGCCCCTAGGTGGGAGTTAACAATTTTTATTAAATAAAATAAAGATTAAAAAATAAATATAAATCATCAAAGTAATTTGCCTAGGACTTAAATAAAAACTCTAAAAATAAAAATAAAACATAAATAAATAAATAAACCACAGTTTAATGTAGCACCTTAAATTTTAATAATATACAACTGTTATTATCATCATTTTAACCCCCAACAAATCTTAATACAGTCATAGAAAGTAACAATTGATGCTTACATTAACATGCAGATCATTCTTTGCATTCAAAGCAATTCCAACGTAATATAACTACATAGCTTCTTCAACTATTTTTCTTGTAACCATCTCACACTTAATGAGTCCTGAAAAGAGAAAAATATAAGGCAATGAGCGACAATATGCTCAGTAGGAAAAATTATTACTCACCTTAAGATTTTATTCTTTACCACATTAAATCTACATGGTTAGTTAGTTTTCATCATTATCCAAATGATAAGATTTGTTATGATCATATTTCGTGGATACTATAGTTAATCATTACTAAGTTTCATACATATACATATATACAATATTAATATTCATCATTATTTCTAGGTATCTACATTACATAAACTATCACTCAACTTATCGAAACCCAAATGGGCGTGCTTGGCTATCCTCTAAACATTTTGAGGGTATTCCGGTGAGGGGACATCAAGCTCCGAATCATCACCAAGTCGATTCCTGTACAGTGTGTTCTAGGACTTTGGCCCAAGGGAGTGTCATCACCTCCCCCCTATTTTACTTTTTAGGGTATTCATGCCCAAGGACGTAACCGCCACCCTCTTCACGTCTCATCATTTCTCAATGTTCCATCATTATTTATAGAGTCAATTTTCCTAACCATGCTTCCCAAATTATAACAACATATGCTAATTCATTATGTTCCTCGCTAATCAATACATGGCGAGTTCATGTCATAGTTTCATATGTGATTCTCATATAATAGCAGTTCATAGATACATATATCTTGTGGTAAAACAATCAATTTTAATTTCATAAAAACCTTACAAAAGATGAGTAATAGAATCCCTACCTTTCAAGCTTCTCAACAATCTTTTAATCTCAGAATTAATTAACGTTAGCTCCACACACCCTTGATCCTAAGTCGTGCATAAAGACAATTAAAACTAAAGCACAACATATAACCATATCCATAAATCAATTATGTGTAAATCTATATATTTTAGTCTCTAATAAGATTCATAAATCACTTAGGATAGTGTTGGAAAGGTTGCAAGGTATTAAAGGATTAGAAGGTGAGCAAAGTTAGGTTCATTATCTTCAATTAGCACATAAGTTAACATGTGGTTTACTTAAGGTAGACGAGTGATATACTACCACTGGTAGGTTTACTAGTTTCCAATCCGAGAATTGAAAAATTCCTAGAATATAAAACACAACTCTGATTTAGGCTCATGATAGCTCGTTGAAAAGCTTAGGATGTCTACTTTTTAAATATGCAAATCAATTTACAAAATTCATTTTCATAAAATCCCAGAATTTGAAGAAAGAGCTACTGTCCATCGAGGTATTACAAAGTTTATGGAATGTCAAGTTCTTCTTTAACTCAAAGCATATTATCCTTGATCAAAATCCCAAAATCATTCCAAAATATGCAGCATGCATTATATAATCATAATAAACATATTCTTATGAGTTTTAT
>CAMOHE010030546.1:0-52582 GCA_946598075.1 Artocarpus hirsutus
CGATACCAGGCGGTTGGCTCTGCCAACCGCCACAGAGATGTCTTCTCGCCGGCCGGGGCTCTGTCCGCTGGCGGGACTTCACGGCCACATCCAGACGACGCCGTCGCCGGCGGCGGAACAGAATGCCGCCGGCGAAACCCAGAAAATTAGCCCCGGTTTTCATCTTTTTTTTTTTTTTATTTCTTTATACAGGGGACTATGGCCGCCGTTCTCATGCCCCGACGCAGCCAGAGGCCGCGTCGCTTCTTCTCCGGCGAGGCCAGAGGGTCTCGGCTGAAGTTCCTTGCCGGCGGCAGTAAGTTTGCCGCCGGTAATCCCACGGGTTACTAAACCCATGCGAACAAAACGATTTCAAAGAAATCGTGCACCTGACTGCATTAAATGCATTTGATTTTTTTTTTTTAATTAACGAATTAAACGACAAAACCACTCAATTCAGAATGCATTTAATGCATTTGACCCTTAAACAACAACAGCCACATTCAATGCACGGCAGCCATCATAATTATATGAATTCATCGAAAACCGAAAACCAAACCGAATTCGTGCTTAAAAATATACATGCATCTTAATCTTAAATGTATAACCGAATCACATGAACATATATATCCATGATTTCCTGAAACGCACGGAGAAAAAAAAAAAAAACCGAAACACACACGTAATCCATTCCATAGCATATTCTGGAAACAATTCAACCAAAATTTTGAGAAAAATTTTCTCAATAATTCAACATGAAATCTGCTCTGATGCCACTTGATAGAACCAAATTCTACAGGATCGTTCATGTCAAATTATTGAGAAGAATCATACCAAACTGCGGAAGCGTACCTGGATTCATGATCACTGAATAAACTTGGGTTATCGTCTTCCAATCCAATACGTACTCCTTATGAAACTTCAAGGAAGATGGGATTTCCAGAGAAGCAGGAAGAATAAAACGTAAATATGAATTGGGGACCATAACCAGAATAAATAACTTTTGTTATTTTAGTGTATTTCTAGTTTCGCCCATCATAAAATCTGGAAATTACAAATTGGTATCTACACATATAATATTTATAAAATAACCCATACATTATTTTTAATACCCAATAAAGCCTTTTAACTTTATCTTAATTATATCACTTTAATTTAGGCTTGACTTTAAGATAGCATTAAATAATACATTTAATTACATATGTGTGCCCACATGAAAAATTATTTTCTAACACTTTAAAGTATCTTATCAAAATTGATGGCTTGAGAAGTAGGGACATTACGTTACCTATGGAACCTCCTCAGTTCTACTGACGACGATTTCAACCCCTTTTTTCAAATTATGTGACTTGACAAAGTTTTGCCATTGAGCCTCTAATAAGAAAGCATAATTGTCATAAGAAAGACTCTGGCTCCGTCAAAAAAATAGAAGTCTCTATGATCTCCACCATCAGCATGAAAGACATGCTTCTTGACAAATTTTGTTGTTTTTATTGGAACTTCCAACGTCCTTCGGATCATATGGTCTGTGAGAACCACCGACCACCGTTTCATGCGTTTCATAGCTTTTACCGAAGATTACTACAAGGTTATGGTTGTTGGCTTAGGTAGAGATGCTGAAAAAAAAAAGTAGAATCACTAAGAAAAACCAGAAAACCTACCACAAAGAATGCATAAGAAGCTGGTTTACATAAATAACTCAACAATAAACGCCACTAGTCTAAGAGCATTCACAAAATAGAGAAAGAAATCAAGAAAAGAAGCAGATAAACTCGCCTCCTCAGCAGTGTATGAAACGACAGAGGCGTTCTCTTCTTCACAGCTGAGATGGTGCAAAGCTACAAGCGATGGAGTTGTGCAGAGAGATGGGAGCGAGAGTGAGAATTTGAGCGAGATAGAGGTGAAAGATGAGAAGAAATGCATGAATTTGGTTGCAAGAGGAAATGCGTGAGTTTTTGGTTTTGATTTTGGTCAAAGAAGAATCCCACGTGCTATTTTAGGTGTCCATTTCATGTAACATTCTCTCTCCTACATGGCCTTTTATTTTTTTTAGCTTGGGAACGTCAAAGGGAGCATGATATTCTTTGGTGGTTTGTGTGGTTTGCTTGTCAGATTTTTTTTTTTTTGGAGGGATGCTTGTCTCTCGTCTTTATTACCTTCTTTTCGTTTTCGGTCACTGCACTCCAATCTCTATTATAAATAAAGTTTTTTCAAAAAAAAAAAAAAAGAAGAGAAACAGTGAAATATTGATATCCTTGCCGATTTTTTTCCCTGATTTTTTTTTTTTAAATCTGAAAAGCTTATTTTCTAATTGCTTTATTGATAGGATCCATTATAAATCTTTGCTTATTTAGTAAAATGGTTGAATTTGAAGTGTTTTGGATAAATTGGATTGATGATTTTCAATAAATGTTCTGGTGTTTGAGCAGAAAACATTTCCAGCCCTCTCAAGGGCAATCTCGTACATCCCTCAAGACCAGAAAACATGCCAAAGTCCCAATCGGATCCCTGCATATACTATAGAATATAGACAAAAGGGGTTGACGGCAGGAATTGGGCGCACTTTTTTAATTCTTGAACGACAATAAATCCAACACAATTACGAGGACATGGATATGCATTGCTATCTCTTAGGTGAGATTATCAATACACAAAAGTGGAGATTAAGTTGCTACCTAATTCAGATGCACAAAACGAAGCGCATATAACGAGCATAAAACAAAAACAAGGATCAAATATTTTTCCAGATCATAGATATTCTTGCAAGTCATGGTTACAAGTATTTCTGGTTATTCTTATCACAAGATGTAATATCAGATGAGTATGATCATGCCATGATGTGAAGGAAAAGTTTAGCTATGATCAAAATGATTCACCAGTTAATTCACTTAGTCTAACCTTACCCTGATGAAAGACTCTCTTATGCATCTTCGCAGCACATCCAAAACAAGGATACGTTTGGGCCACGTGTCCTTGTATGCTAGTTTGAATCCCTCACGCACCCACACCCGTTTGTAGTCAGGACAAGGCAGTCCGGCGGATTTAGCTGCCATACAATACTAGTCACCAAGCTCTACCTTGTAAGCTATCAGTGTGCCAGTAACGTCAACTGTAATACATGGCAATCTTGACAAGATCGACGTTGCAGAAGCACGATGGTTCTTCTCATTAAGTTATCTGCATTCTTGCAGTGAAAGTTTCGTAAGTGCTCAAATTAGATTCAATAAGTTTCCTCAAAAATCTAACAATAATAAACATTCAATGTGCAGTAACATGGTTCCCTAGCCCTTGCTAAATTAATAACATTTAATTCATGAAACAAATATATCAACTCTCTAGCAAACTATAAAATAGAGTTGTTAAATAAGTACTTCACTGATAGCTGATGGAAAAATAGTTTTTTATATATATATATAT
Source organism: Artocarpus hirsutus (assembly GCA_946598075.1). Classification (NCBI taxonomy): domain Eukaryota; kingdom Viridiplantae; phylum Streptophyta; class Magnoliopsida; order Rosales; family Moraceae; genus Artocarpus; species Artocarpus hirsutus. The sequence continues at coordinate 3,397 of CAMOHE010030546.1, forward strand.
ATATATATATCAGAAAGAGAGTGATATATTAATGAGGAAGAGAAAGAGTGGTGATCACATCAGGGATCAACTCCTGAAAGTAGAAACAACCTTAGCTCTTTGAAGCAAGAGCCCATTTACAAAGCTGATTAGCACACTCACTCCTAGATCTAGAGATCCACTTGAAGGAAAGAAAATCAAACTGACAATTAAATCTATGATTGACCCAACAATCAATGAGCACCCCCACTCCGGGCAAGTGACAGCTCCATTAAGAACATCTACAGCCACTTATGAGAAAATTGCGCCATTTGGAGTAAAAGCCAAAATTTGCATCCAGTCTGATGGCTAAATGTTCCAGTTCCAGTTCCAGCACTGACCACGTTGAGCCCACAATGGTACAAATCCAAGACGTTCTTGGTTTTGTCTCTCCTGCTGCATAACACTGATCAATCCAAGTTGCATCCACATTTGCAATCCAGACAAAAGTCTTCAACTGGCCGCTCAAGACGTTTCAATTCTATTTCTGGGAATCTACAAAGGCTGCCGCACAATCTCAGTAGATCATCCAGATGGGCCACCCTACCATCTTGCAATTTCACGGTGCATAGCACCAAAGCGAGTCCAATCTGTGACTTCTTCCTTACTCCTTGAAACGGCCAAAGGCGGCTGCAAAATCAACCACACCATCTCCTTAGAAGCTAATCTTCACTAGGCCGTGGCTTGGGTGGATGGGAAGGATTCGCGCAATCACCTGTTCGTCAAATAAACTAGCAACCAATGGATTATTCCATATCCTAGAGTTGTCAACATGTTACTGCTTTAGAATACCTATACCGTCCAATACCTTATTAATGATTTTGGTTCTCCGTCGTCAATACCAAGTTTAAAAACTCTAGTTTCATATATAGGCAGATCTCGGCATAAAAGACAACCTGATCAAGCAAAAATGAAAATTCGAACAGTATCCTAATGGTAAGTCTACATGAGTCAACAAGCACCAACTAGATAAGAACTCAGAGAGCCTTTCTTATTTATTATCTTCCCCATTACAAAAAGGAGAAAAAAGGAGGATTTAGTTAAACTTTGTTATTGACTCAAACAATTTCTATGAAATTATAAATTCATATAATGTGTTAATTGTATATGACTTATGAGGTTCTTGGACCAATACATTATTTCATTGATACTAAAAAGAATACAATAGAAGAGAGGCCATAATTTTTGCCTAGAATTTCATATGATTGATCGGTTAGTGAGGAAGTAATATGGCTATTGTGGATGTGAGCACTTTGGAATATTGCTTCTATTTTTTTTTTTTTTTTCAAAAGAGAGTAGCGAATTATCGGTTTTGTTGCGATCAGAGAGAAGCAAGCAGGTAGGATAGCCATTTTTCCAGAAACGACCAAGCCCTAATCTACTGGTTCTCCTCCATGAGAGCAAAGCCTAAGAAGCCATTATTTTAAAAATTAAAAATATTTTCAAAACATTAGAACATTAAAAAAAAAAAACTTCAAGACCCTCGCCCGAGCTACTGCAGAAGGCGAGTTGGGTTGCCCTTTGAGGTGCCAGAGTCATCGATGATGGCAGCGACGAGGACAGAGGGATCAAACCAGGCCGTCGACAGAGTAGTTTAGAGAGGGCTGTGTTGGAAAAAATAGTTAGCACTTTATAAAAGTGATGGAATCTTTTGCTGTAACACCAAAATGCATGTTACTATGCTCATAAAACCCAAAATTAAATCTCATCAATTTTCGTTTGCTACACCCCATGACTAGCCTATATATAAGGCCATCGTCTTCTTTGAACACGCATGAATTGCATACAAAGTTATAGAGATTTTTCTTTGTTTTCAAGTTCGATATAGTTTTGTTGTAGCCGGTTTTTGGTGATAAAGGAAGACACATTTCAAGTTCGTTGGAGACGGTATTCGACAGTGTTTAAGATTCTGTTGCAAGATTCTGTTGTAAGTCATTGTATCTTGAGAGACAAACATCTGTCAAATCCTCGTGCATAACGAGAGGGGCCAAATCTGTTTTAAGAAAAGCGTGAACTACATGTACCTCGACCGTTTTTTCGTCCAATTTTTGCTTTGATTCAGTTGAAGGTTTTGTTATACTTATTTTTTGATTTGTAATATTTTCAATTGTAACTTATTCATTTTATCCATATTACATGCAATATTTGCTAACAATCTTAATACAGCTCATCCTTTGAAGACGGACAGGTTACTGGAATGAAGGAATAGACCTTATAATTTCCTTATCGTATTTTGGTTGCATGTTAACATATATTATGTAGCGACCGAGAAAATGTCATTAATAAAATCTAATATTTTATTGGGTTTAATTAATGAATTAACTTTTAAAAAAATATGTTTTTTGTAAAAGTTGTAATTTTTGTACAAATTACGATAAAGTACGAATAAACAGCATTGATTGCATATTTTATGAAAAATATAATGAAATGTTGGATATGGTAAAATACAGATTTTATGAGTTAAATTACTCAAAAATCTGTAAATAATATCCATAAAATGAATTTTATATCACAATTAATTGTAAAATTGTGGTATAAACGAATGAACAACTAGAATGCAATTAGGACACAGAGGTTGTCCGAACTCTAATCTGGGATAGAAAGGAGGCCAGAGCAGTATAAGAATACTGCTAAGTGAAAACACAAATACGAAAAACGTTATGATTGGCCTCCAAAAGTGAACGAAAAGTAAGTTAAATATTTTTATACAGTCTAAGGATAGGAAATACACTAATTTGACCACGGCAGTATAAGAAAAATACTGCGTGATGAAAAATTACACTGTGTGAATTTTGGGCCCAACAAAGTGGACACCCAATTGAATTTGATTGGGCCACCAAAGCTAGAAATGTGGCCCAATGACATGATGACACCTAGGGGTAACCATAAAGGTTACCATGAGTCACCAAATGTGATAAGGTTGCATTTAATGCATATTATCACAAAAATTTGCACTCTTCCTCTCCAAGAAACCCACGGCAGCCATAGTTGATGTATCAAGAAAATTTATCAACCTCAAAAATTGTAGAAAATAGCCCTAAAACAATTTTAGAAGCAAGCCCTAAGGATTTTTACAAGATTTAAGGTAAAATTCTAAACTTTTTATTGAGTTTTCAAGGGGTTTTTCATGGGTTGAAGGGGAGATGTTAACCCATGTTATTTTTACATGAAAAGGAGGCTAGAGGCAGATCAAAAAGGGATTTCAAGGTTAGAAATCAAAAGAGGTTATTTTGGTAAGTTTTGGTATTCAAAGTTTTGAAATTTTGTTTGGATTTTTGTTGTCTCAAATCCATGTGAGTTCTTAAGCTTGTGGTCAATGGAATTACATGTGTATATGATGAAGGACCTGTTTAGATGATGAAATTTTGATTTAAGGTACAAAATGAAAATTTTTGCATAAAATTATATTTTTGCAATTTTAGGGTTAAATTATATAAAAATAAGGTTTGAGCACAAAAATGACCTGAGTAAGCCATGGAATAGACTCTGCAGGGGCAGATTTGAAGTTTTGAAAAGGTATTTGACAAAAACATCCAAGGGACTAAATTGATAGAAAATTTTCTTTCTCGGTAGAAATAGAAAACAGCCGAAAACACCCCTATACAGTGAGATTTTGGGAAAAGTTAAAACATAAAAGTTGTAGATCTCGATGAAACTGTTAAGCATTGTAAACGGTTCGTCGAAAAACTCAACCGTTTGTGAGTTTTTGAATTTTCAAGAATTCGTTAAAAGTAAAAATATGGTAAAATGGCAAAAACGTCATTTTTTAAAATGATTTGAGGTATAGTAGTTCAAGCAAAAATGTTTCTTATGAAAAATAGAAATTTTCAGTGTAAAGAGAAAATTTTAGCCCTGGGGCCACAATTGTTACAATTTTCGGTTTAAGGGTTAAACCATAAAGTTTTATGAAAATGGGGCTTAAGTGTGAAATAAAGGGTTTTGAGCCACTAGGACATTTTAAAATTAATGTGTGGCCGTTTTTGTTAAAAGAACGGAATTAAGCTCGGATCGGTCAATAAGACACGAAGGGCAAAATCGTTATTTTTGCCCGAATAGCCCGAAAGGCTTTAGAAGGGCCTTAAGTAAGCAAAGAAAGCGATTAGGAAGATTCTCACTCTTCGTAAGTGACGATAGGGTAGAATTCAGCATAAATAAAAAAATTAGTATTTATAGAGTTGTGTATAGTTGTATAACTCGGACAATTATGAATGAACGTTTTGTGATGAAACGTATTAAAAATTGGCTAATAATTTTATAATTGGCCAATAGGATCCTAGGAGTTTAGGAGACCGAAGAACGAAGTTGATTTTGCGGTGTGCAAAAACAAGTAAGTACCCTTTCCACCTACAGCATGAGATGGTAGGTGTAGAATGCCAGAATATGCATATTAGGGTATAAATTCCAAGGTGAACTTGTTTGTTGCTATGAAATGAATGCCTAGAGATATAGATGCGGTACCTGTGTGTATACAATTAAAATATCTGAGTGTATATCATGTTATGTATTGTTACATGGAATATATGGTGTACTTGTGTATACGAATAAAATACCTAAGTGTATATTATGTTATGTATTGTTACATGCAATATATGGTATACTTGTGTATACGATCATGAAAACATTGATGTTTATGAAGTAGGTACTTGTGCATACTCTATAATACATACGAACTTATATTTTATGGATAACATGTGAATATCATTTCATGCCTGGTATGGCAATCATATTAAATGGATTGGTAAATGTCACCAAAAGTTAAGAAAAGTGTCGTACCAACTCCCAAAGCAAGGGGAGTTTAAAGGATAAAATATGGTCACGGTGTTACGTAGACCCTAATGAAATTGTGCAATGGTACGAACACTTGGGCCCTAATGGAAGATAAGAAACGATGAAGATAAGGAAAGTTCATAAAAAAGCATAATCGAATCATGCATTCATTTGATTGTCCATGTGGGATTTATGGGACTTACTGGGCGTTAGCTCATCAAGTATTTTATGCTGTAGGTATTCTGACAAGAAGGTCAGAATAAATTCTAACGATGAGCTGGCGGACGGATGATGTGTGCAGACTGGGTATGGAGTCCACTACTGTATGTTTCTGCTGTATGTATTAAAAGTTATTTTAAAAAGAATGGATTGAAAAGAGGAGTATTGTAAAAGTAAGAATGGATTGAAAAGAGGAGTATTGTAAAAGTAAGAATATTTATGTAAATGTAAGTTTGTGAAAGTATTTTGGAAGTTTTTCGAAAATTATAGTATGTGAAATATTCATTCATTTTGAAAAAAAAAAAAAAAAGTCTTCTAAATTTTTGCTTTAAGTACGTAAGAAAGGATTTAATCACAGCCCGAAAAGGCGGGTTGTGATATATTACAAATCTGTTGTTTCTTCTATTCAGTTTGAATTTGTTGTTAATCTAAGTAGAATCATCTTATTATAGATTCTTTGCTTGCATATTTGTTTATGACCACTTTATTACATTTCAACTTTGATAATTTGGTTCTTTTTTCATGTTGGCTTTTGTTATTGTTATGAACGTTTGTTTTTGTTATGAACGTTTGGAATTGTTACATTTGCTTTTAGTTATTTGTTTTAGTTATTCAATATGTCATGTAGTCACGTATAATAAACTTGTTTTAGTTATGCAGGTTGGTTTTAGTTGTTTGCAATTTGTTTTGTTACATTCATGTGCAATAAACTTCCAGCAACCATAATACATAACGTATATATCTTTTGCATGTATCTCGAGGTGAACGTTATTACACGATATAATATTAGTAAATGATATAACTTAACGTATATGTATTTATTGATATCAAAGGAACTGTTATAATATATTATTAACCACTTAAGTTATATTACATTTCATTTGTAGTCATCCTTTGTATCAATTGTCATTTGTTATATTTGTTTTCTTATGTATCAGTTTTAATTGTTTATGTATATATATGAATGTTGTTGTTTTTCCTATCTAAACATTTACTATAAAAACATTTATAGTTTGTTCACGATTTCAGTTTTCTATAAAACATTTGTTATAAACAGTTTGTTCCCTGTTTATTAAAAAAACCTTTTCATTATAAAGTTTGTTATGTTTTGTTTTAATCAAAACATTTATTATATATATATATATATATATATAAACGTTTATGCATTTGGTTTATACGTTTATGTAATAAATTTTTCATTATACAGTTTACATATATAATAATATACAGAAACGTTTATGTTATAATTTTACAGTTTCTTAACGTTCTTTAGTATTTTTTTTGAACAATTTTTTATTATTGAAGAAAACTAATTCATAGTTTTATTCTTAGAAATAGGTGATAATATGAACATTGTTCCAACTGGGAGCACTTCTGAGACACCGGTGCTGTCTTCTGAGGTTCATGCCTCGACTTTGACTCAACCTTTGTTGGTTTTGGTTCTTGTGAACCACAATGAGAAACCTGAGAAATTCAGTGGACTGAATTTCAAAACTTGGCAACAAGAGATATTGTTCTATTTGACAACATTGAATCTTGCGAGATTCTTTAAAAAGTATCCTCCTACTGTTAGAGTGGATGAAACAGATGCTCAGACTTTGCTTATTGTTGAAGCATGAAAGCATTTTGACTTCTTGTGCAAGAACTATATTATAAATGGCTTGATTGATGCACTTTATAATGTGTATAGTCCGAAAAAAACGGCCAAAGAAGTGTGGGAGTCTTTGGACCATAAATACAAAACAAAATATGCTGGTGCTAAAAAGTTCATAGTTTGACGATTCATGAACTATAGAATGGTGGATTCCAAGACTGTAATTAGTCAAGTTTAAGAACTGCAATTACTTATTCATGAAGTTCATGCAGAAGGAATGGTAATTAGTGAGTCTTTCTAGGTAGCTACAATTATAGAAATGCTACTCTCTGCGTGGAATGACTTCAAGAACTATCTGAAGCACAAGCATACGAAGATGAGTGTTGAAGATCTTATTATTTAACTTTGCATTGAGGAAGACAATAGAAGATCTAAGAAAAAGCTCTCTAACAAGTCTGTTGTCAAGGCAAATGTGATGGAGCATGATAAAAGCTCTAAGAATAAGAAGAACAAGTCAGGATTCAAGCTAGGACCTAAGGGTGGAATCTCTAAGAAGTAGAAATTCCAAGGGAAATGTTTCAACTATGACAAAGTGGATCATAAGTCGGTAGATTGTAGGCTACCGAAGAGGAACAAGAAGAAAGAGGCCAATGTGGTGGACACCATCACCTAAGAAGTGACCGTGGTAGTGAATATGTAGAACCATTTAGTGAATTTTATGCACAAAATGGTATTATTCACGAGATTACGCCACCCTATTCACTCCGTCAAATGGTGTAGCTGAACACAAAAATCGTACCTTAAAGGATATGATGAATGTGATGTTGATAATTTCTCGATTATCATAGAACATGTGGGGGGAAGCCATTTTCTCGGCAAATACCTTTTAAATAAGGTACCCCAAAAGAAAAAAAGATAAGACCCCTTATGAATTGTGGAAAGGTAGAAAGCCTTCCTATAGATACTTGAGAGTATGTGGGTGTCTTGCAAATGTAATGGTATCTACACTAAAGAAGATGAGAATATGTCCTAAAACAGTTGATTGCCTCTTCATTGGTTATGCCCACAATAGTAGTGCATATCGGTTCCTCGTGTATGAATCTAAAATCCCTGAGATTCACAAGAACACGATAATGGAATATAGGAACGCATTGTTTTTTGAACATGTATTTTCTTGTAAATCAAAAGGGGATGGTCCAAGTTTGTCTAAATGAATGTTTGAGACTATTGAAGAGAATAGTTAGGATCACCAAGAAGTTGAAACTGAATATGATAAGGAAGAGCCTAGACGAAGCAAAAGGGCAAGGACAAAAAAGTCATTTGGACCAGATTTCTGACCTACATGCTAGAGGCTGAACCTCAAACTTTCAAAGAAGCTGTAAGCTCATCTAAGGGTCCTTCATGAAAAGAAGCCATAAAGAGTGAAATTGATTCCATCATACAGAATCATACTTGGGAATTAGTGGACCTTCCTCCAGGAAGTAAACCACTAGGTTCTAAGTGGATTTTCAAACGAAAAATCAAAGCAAATGGAACAATTGATAAGTATAAGGCTAAGCTTGTCATAAAAGGTTATAGACAAAAAGAATGCCTTGATTACTTTGATACTTATTCTCCTGTGACGAGAATAACCTCCATTAAAATGATTTTTGCGTTTGCTACTTTGCGAAATCTTGAAGTACATTAGATGGACGTAAAGACTGCTTTTCTTAATAGAGATCTTGAAGAGGAAATCTATATGGAACAATCTGAGGGTTGAATTGCTCCAAGACAAGACAAGAAAGTTTCAAATTGGTGAAGTCTTTGTTTGGGCTTAAACAAGCACCAAAGCAATGGCATGAGAAATTTGATAGTGTTATGATGTGAAACATTTTCAAAATTAATTAGTGTGACAAGTATGTTTATGTCCAAAAAACAAGCGATGGATATGTTATTCTTTGTCTATATGTAGATGACATGCTAATCGTAGGCAGCAATGATCAAATGATCAAATCTACTAAGGATATGTTGAACTCTAGGTTTGACATGAAAGGCATGGGACTTGCTGATGTGATTTGGGGAATCAAAATGAAAAGGTCACTTGATGGACTCATCTTGAGTCAGTCACATTATGTGGATAAGATATTTGACAAGTTTAGTAAAAATGACTCTAGCGTGGCCAGAATACCAATTGATATTAGTCAACATTTGTCCAAAAATAGAGGAGAAAGTATATCCCAAGTAGAATATGCTAGAGTGATAGGCAGTTTAATGTACTTAATGAGTTGTACAAGACCAGATATTGCCTATGCTATGAGTAGTCTGAGCAGATTCATGAGTAATCCAAGAGATGACTATTGGAAAGCAATTGTTAGAGTACTTAGGTACTGACGATATACTCATGATTATGGGCTACACTATACAAGAGATCCTGTTGTTCTTGAAGGGTATTTTGATGCAAGTTGGATATTTGATATACAAGATTTTAAGGGTACAAGTGGATATGTATTTACTTTTAGAGGAGCAGTAGTTTCATGGAAATCCTCAACGTAGACAGTAATAACCAAATCCACTATGGAATCTGAATTTGTAGCCTTAGATAAAAGTGGTGAAGAGGCTGAATCGCTAGGGCATTTCTTGGAGGAAATTCTTGAATGGCCCAAACCTATACCTGCAATATGCATACAATGTGATAATCAATCTGCTATTGACAGGGCATAGAATGTGATGTACAACGGTAAGTCAAGATATATACATCGTCGACATAATACCATTAGACAACTGATCTCGACTGGAGTCATGACAATAGACTATATAAGATGTAAGAGAATATTATGGATCCATTAACCAAAGGACTAAATAGATGGCAAGTTGAGAAAACATCAAGAGGAATGTGACTTAAGCCCATGAAAGAATAGGCCAAAATGGTAGAAACCCAACCTTGTTGACTGGAGATCCTAAGATCTAGGTTCAATGGGATAACTAAATTGAATAGACTACGTAGGATCACTGTAGGGGTTACTCCAACCTATTCCTATAATAAAAATAGTGACACGCATAGGGAAAAGTTAAGCAGTTTGCTTTTAATAATTCTTATGCATCGAATACATTGGGAATTCGAGTAGAGTAATGCGGGTTACTCTTAAAGTAAGAAATCACCTATGTGAGAGAGAAGTGGGGCCGCTTCAAAGGAGAATTGCTAGGGCTCAATTCTTTAGAAACTCTTGTAGAACTAGGGAGATGTTTATGGCCAAAATGAACATAACCATGAGAACTAAAACTATGTTAAGAAAATATCTGTGTGAAGTATGTTATCATTTACACAAACGGCAGAATGGTTAAAGGATATCGCGTCTACTGGTCAGTTAATAAAGTAAACATACTTTAACAAGGGAAGGTTCAAGTGTTAACACCTACCTATTCTACACAGATATTAACTGTAGAACTTTATCATTGTGTAGTGTCTTTGTTTTCCTTGTTGTCGGTCAATTTCATTCATGTGGGAGATTGTTGGAAAAAATGGTTAATAACCATTTTAAGGAGCCATTTTGAGGCCTCATTTTTAGTGGGACCTATTTGGTAAAAGTAATAGTCTTGGCAAATTTGCGCTCTCCATTTCCAGGAGATCGAAATCGTATATTTATATGCTCAAAATGGTAATTGAGTGAATAAGAAATTGAAGCTCAAAGTGTGCCTATTGACATTTGGATTTTGTTGGAAATAAGCCTAAATGTGAAATTCGACATTGAGCATTAAAGTTTGATATGGTTTTTATGTGGTTGCACTCTTGTGCTTGGGTATGATGTTGTACCAAAGAGGCTCTCTTATGCATAGGGGGAAGGCAGTGTTCGGATAATGGCACCATGAATTAGTGCCATAAAACGCTTGTAACACCCAAAATTAAACCTACTCATTAGTGGACGTTAATGAAAGTCATAAACCTCATGTTGTAACACCTAAATGCATGCCATTATGCTCATAAAACCCAAAATTAAATCTCATCAATCTTGGTTTATGACACCCCCCATGACTAGCCTATATATAAGGCCATCATCTTCTTCTTTGAACACACACAAATTGCATACAAAGTCATAGAAGTTTTTCTTTGTTTTCAAGTTCTATCCAGTTTTGTTGTAGTCGGTTTTGGGTGATAGAGGAAGACGCATTTCAAGTTTGTTAGAGACGATATTAGATAGTGCTTAAGATTCTGTTGCAAGTCGTTGTATCCTAAGAGATAGACATCCGTCAAATCCTCGTGTACAACCGAAGGGGATGAATCTATTTTGAAGAAAACGTGAGCAACACGTGCCTAGATCTTTTTTCTGTTCAATTTTTGCTTTGATTCAGTTGAAGGTTTTGTTATACTTGTTTTTTTGATTTGTAATATTTTCAATTGTAACTTGTTCGTTTTTGCAATATTTGCTAATAGACTGTTGCTCAGGTTGCCCGTTGGGTTGCTCGTCAAGGTGCCGGAGCCATCGAAAATAGTTGCGACGAGGACCTAAGGATCGAACTAGGCTATTGATGACGTAGTTTAGAGATGGACTACTACAAAAACGGAGTAGAATTGCCTTGGGTTGCTTGTCGAGGCATCGAAGCCGTTGACGAGGACGGAGGGATCGGACTAGGCTATTGGTGGCATAGTTTAGAGATGGGTTGCTGCTTGGGTTGCTCATCGAAGCAGCATTGCTGTCCCTGGAAGGGAGGGTAGGCCCAGTGGCTTCTAAAGGCAGAGCGTTTTTCCCTCACAATTTCAAAATATGTTAGATAAATCACGTGTTGCCAAGTCCATTTTATTTAAAAAAAAAAAAAAGCACCATCTCATCTGATAACCGTTAGATGAAAATCTTATGCCCACGCTTCATTTACTCCACTTGTGGCTAAAAAGTATTGCTTCCACTAGATAAATCCCCATTTAATAAATAGTGTTGGCAAAGTGATAAGGTTATGGTAAAATAGTAATTTCAATAGGGACAAAAAAGTAATTTGGAATATTAGAATTAATTACTAGTTGTGTAGACCTAGTAATATATGAATAGTAAAAGCTAACAAGGAAGCACTACAAGTAATAGTCCTTGTAAGACTTGTAACACTACTTGTGTCCATTATGTTTTTTTCAAGTAAAAATTACATAATCTGTCTATTTTTTAAGGAGTAAATTAATATCGATCTTCGTTATACGTATATCACTTATATGTCCCTTTTTTAAAATTTCATATATTCAGAACCCTAAAATATCCTCTAACTAAATATCATCATGTATTTAAATTTTTATAACAAATTTTCTTATTTTTTGAATAGTTAAATTAGGGAAAAAAACATACACGTATATTTCTTATTTTAACATATTGCATTATTGCATTATCATTATCACTTGAAGTCTTAAAAAAATAAAATGAATGTCATTAAGTATTGTTATAATTATGTATTATTAACTTAATGATATAACAATGATATAATCTATAAGATACACAAAAAGACTTAATAAATACTGTTGATGCTTACTAGAGTTCAACGACGGATCAACACCTTGTGTGGCTATGCACGGTGTAAGCTTTTCCCTTGTTCATCTCTGCCTGGTCGGATTGACCTACTACAAGAAGAGTGACGCTTTGGGAGTAAGAAAAAAATGGATTAGTCAACAGACAAGAGCTCTCCAATACTCAAGGCAAGAGTTGCTCGGCAGAGAACGTGAACTTGTTGGATGGGAAGAAGCATTCATGCTGGATGCAATAAATACACCCTATTTATAGGTTGCCACTTGGACTAGCTGTTAGGTGGGTTTTGCCCACGACTCGAGTGTCACATCAAGGCGTGTTAGGTGGCAGAGGACAAGTGTCGTGCCCCTACGTCGATGGATTGTTTCCTATCCGACGGTGAGTTGTCTGCCATCTGTTAGCCAGTGATGGCAAGTAGCAGCCCACTTTCAAGTGAAAAGAATCTGACCTGAGCTGGTGCTCAACCCAAGGAGGTGACCTGTTGCGGTGCAGCCTAGGAGACCTTGAAAAAGCACCTCGGACAAGAGATTCAAGCACGTCGGGATCAATTATCAATTCCCCGTAGCTTTGTCGAGCTTCTTTGCCGACCAGCTGGAGTAAAGCTCCTCAGCAGTGGCGCCAAACTCACCCTCAACAAATGCTATATCATTACTTTAATTACATATCATAAAAAAAAAGGAAATATCATTCACTTGAAGTCTTAAGAAATAAATGTCATTGTGTATATCATTACGTATAATTAACTTAATGATAAATCAATTATGTAACCATTATGACACATAAAAGACTTAATAATACTATAATAGTAATTTAATTATAACACCCTAATTTTAAGAATTTTCTTAAAATATAATAATATTTTAAAATCTTAAATATATATATATATATATTATAGTTATTCTAAAAAAATAGATTAAAACTAGCAATATCATTATTATAGTCATTAATATTTTTATATATATGTATTACGATATATGTATTACGATATATAAAAAATATTTATAAATTATAGATATTTTTTAACTCCACATGTCCCATTAACCTTTTTTTTCAATCGTATAAATGGCGGAATAATGGGCTACGGTGTGTTCTTCAATGCATGACTCAAACTACACGTGGGCCTTAACTAGGACTCAACGAATTGAGCCATGTTCAGCGACTGAATAAAGCAATTGTCTCTTTTTTTTTTGGTTTTGTTTTACATCCGGTTCTTTAGTCAGGAACTCTTTATATGAACCGGATTAAGCAATTGCTTGTGTTTTCCTTGATGTGTACATGATAGGTAATAATCAAATAGACTAAGAAGAAAAAACTAGGTAATACAAAATAAGGACAATACAACATATCACGTATAGAGTGTTTGACATTGTTTCAATCAAAACTTTTAGTTGCTACAGTTTTTACATGCTACAATATCAAAAAAAAAAAAAAAAAAAACAAGCTACAACGTAAAGCTTTTATATGCTGCAGTGTTTTTAACCAAAATTGTTTAAACCAAAATCCTCCCAAACACACTAGTAGTCTCCTAGCTGAACTTAATGACAACAATCGGAATGAAATGCATTATAATAGTAATATTAATACACAACTATTGATGGTAATATTGACGAAAGATATACGCCAACTATTGGTGGCAAGTAAAGAGTATTGAGAAAAGACATATTTGGTAAGAAAATAAACAATTTTACCTATGGCTAATAAAAACCTCCATCAGCAACAGGAACGAGAAATTTTTACTAACAAGAAAAAATAAAATATGTACAAAAAGTTCAAATCGAATTCCTACAAGGTACCTTGTATCATTAAGGTAAGAACCAAATTAGATTAAAAAGACGCAGATTGACATTAGGAGAAGCTTATGCTCCTGAGGCAGAACAACTCCGATAAATCACACATAGAAAAGAACCGCAAAAATTGGAATTTGGCCGAAAAAGAGAGGGATGCGGAGAGAGTATAGCATACTACAAGTATTGGAGGAAAAAAATAGATCTCTAACCTGACACCATCTTGCTTTGGCCTTGCGAGACATGCATCATATATATGACAGTTGAAGGGATAAAACAGCTCAAGCCAATTGGAAATACAGGCTATTTATTAATTTTTTTTAAAAAAATCTGATGAATCTGACACAACGAAGGGAGGAATATAGGACACTGGAATTCTTGTGAAACTAATAAGAAGAAAGGGGCTGTCGAGTGTTGCCTCCTTTAAAGGAAAATTAAAATTGATAACAATCCAGTGAACCGTGAAGTTAGATAAGATTGGCTTTTTTTTTTTTTTTTTTTCTGTATGGCTAGTTAGAAGTAAGGTTTGGAGGAAAAACTAGCAATGGAAAAGGAAAAAGAAAAAAAGATGAAAAGAAGTAAGACCCAACAAAAAAAAAAAAAGAGTCCATTCAAACAAAAGGAGAACATAAGAAAGACACATGGAGCAATGAAGAAAAATCTATTCTCACTTTTATATACTTATGTAGATCTGCGGATTTATGAAAGGAGATGAATATATATTATTGTATTATGGATAAAAAAATAAAAAAAAAAACATAAAAAGTAAGTGAGGTATAAGTATGGAAGGACATGATGACAATTGATGATATAAACATGTACTTTTATGTTATTGAGCCCAAAGTTTTTATGTTTGAAAAAAGAAATTTAGCCTAATTACAAAGACCAATGTTGTTTATTTATAATATTTATTTATGTTTGAAGTTTATTTAAATTTATTAGTTGTAATATTGTGTAATACTATACTTTTGTTTATAAGTAACTTACATTCTATTTGGTTGTAATATATTACTTTATTAAATTATTTTAGTTATGCTGTGTTAATTTTAATTGTTAGTTTTTTAATAAATTTAAAATCGCAATCCATAAATTCGCAAAAGCTGTAGTTTTTGAATTGGATGGGATTAAAGAGTTTATGGATTGGTTTTTGATTATGATTTTTTCAATATAATATATACAGATTGAATCATAAATTGACCTCTGATCCGTATAATTGGATTCATAAATACCCCTACAATTAGTCACACTCTTCATCCTCAGAGTACACTTCCTTCCTACTATATTGACAAAACTCACCGACAATACTTGGATTCAATTCTTAAATATATGTGTGTGTACGTACAAACACACACTAATGTAATCAGACACTAATTTTAACTCTTCCATCTGGGTGATGCCAAAGCCCACAACGATAGAGAGTCAGAGATAAGGAATGACAATTGTTTTTGGTGGTCACATTTTTGCCACTTCAAAATATGGGTTTTAGATGTGGATCGACTTATGCCAGCGTGAGATAAACTGTTGCAAAACATAATCCTAAATAATTATACTATGTGGATTTCGTATTAAAATACACGGTGTATAAATGTTGTCAAATATTACAATATTTTTGAATAGTACGGTATGGAATATAAAAACAGTGTATTGAACATGTCCTCATAAGTGATTATCGTAGTGTAACTAAATATTCCTCAACCTTATTCTATGATTTTCACTCCCTGATTTAGTCATATAATCTCTCATGTATAATCTCCAATATGGTTAAGCGTTGAGCAGAAAAGTGTTAAGGAAAAACTGACATTTTTCTCTATTAATAGATTTCCATGTTTATATGTAAAGATAATACTATCCAAATTTATGCTATGAACCAGCTAGATTAATCTTTAAGACATATATTGAGGAAGAATGAGTTTCTCCTAATGATGCTTTCTACAAGAAACGCAGGTTTCTTGTAGCTTTTTTGTTTTTACTTTTGAGGTTTTTTTCCCTCCTTTTTTTTTTTTAACTTTTTCTTTTTTCTCTCCTTTTTTTCCATTCTTTTTTTTTATAGATATTTGTTTATTTTTTTTTTTCACATTTTTTGTCCTTTTTATATATATATTTGTCATTTTCTCTTAGTTTTTTTACTTTTTTTTGACAAGCTTAATATACACTAGCAAAAACAAGTTTAGAAGACCGATTCAAAGTGTTAAATTACAATAGTAAATAACACAAAATAATTATATGTTACAATAAAAAATAATAAATTATTACGGTATAAACTTTTGAAAAAACTACTAATTTCCGATCGTTCTTTTAAAAATGTCAGTGTCACGGCGGGAGTGAATGTAAGGTTGGAACGTGGAAGTGCTGTGTACAAGAATGGCGCAGCACCTGGTATTTCTGGCGGTCGTTTTTATGATGAAGATCAAAATTAAAAAGACGCGTAGACGGACAAGAATAGTTGTAGGCTTGTGCTTTGCAGCTGTCTTTGCCTATCCGGGTCGGGTCACAAAGGCTCCACCAAGTCCTTTCGGATCGGCTCTTCTTTTCAATAATCTTCGAGAGAGAGAGAGAGAGAGAATATGTGTCGGCTCTGGGGCTGGCTGCCCAAGTTAAGCTCGAGACATGATGAGGGAGAACTCACCACTCTCTACTTCTATGCAAGGCAGTAGTAAGATCCTTCCTCTTTACTCCGTTCTTTCAACCTTTTTTTTTTTTTTTTAATTATTTTGTGTTTGGATCTCTAGTCTCTACAACATATTTAGTTTAAGCGTTGAAATTATCCGGATTCTCTTCTCTCGCATTCGCATAAGCATTGCGTCCGTCTTCGAGATTTGCTCTCGCTTTAATTGGCATTTCAGGTAAGCATATATTCCTGGACTTTTGCTCTTATTATCCATTCCTTGTGCTCTTTAAAATTTTTGTTTTCATGACATGATAAATATTGTTAAAACGGAGATTTCTTTTGCGTACGGTTGAGTACAGAGCAGTAGTTCTTATCTTTTTAAGGAATGATTATAGAGTCACGATTGGTTTAATTATTTATGCCGCCGCTGCATCATGGATAATAGAGTTGTCTTTTATTCATTTTACTAGCAACCACTCAAGCATTTATGTCCTAATCCTATATTAATGAATTTATCAATTCCTAAAGGCTAAAATAATTGATAAATTTGCAGAATGGTGGATACAAAATGCTTGAATCTTGCTCTCGTTTGTGCTCTCATATTGCTGCAAGTGGATGGCATTCCTGTGGGAATAACTTACGTTCAAGATGCGGTCGCCAAAGGAGCCGGTAATGATTTCTAACTCATTTTCTCTTTATTTATTTCTTTCATCTTTTTTATATTTCTTTTATTCGACAGTTTGCTTGGACGGAAGCCCGCCAGCTTATCACTTCTCTCCTGGTCTTGGTTCTGGAGTCAACAATTGGTTGGTTCAGATTGAGGTAACTTATTTCCTCTCAAAATCCTTATGCCAAACTTTTAATTATACTATTTTAGAAATGTGTTGTTTTTGTCAAATCTAGTATACAATGTTCTCACTATTTAGGCTACGTCTCTGTATTTGAATGATGTTAAGAGAGACAACTCTACGCAAGATTTATGAGCTATTTTGATTTCTTGGTGATAAGGGAGGAGGTTGGTGTAACAATGTGACTACGTGCCTTGCGCGTAAGAGCACTCGTTTAGGCTCATCCAAGGCAATGGTAAAGGAAATTTCTTTTTCTGGGATTCTCAGCAACATCCAGGAATTCAATCCTGGTATGCTTTTACAAATTACTTCTTTTAGCTTTTCCTTCGAGTTTTAACATTAATTAGGGCCTCTCCCTCAAGCTTTGCGGTTTAATGATAATAATTATATAAAAAAAAGCCTTCAAGTTTCCATCTGTAATTTTTTCAACTTATGAGCCGCTCTTCTTTTACTTCGATTTCAATCTTCTTCAGTTTTCAACTGTTTCCTTAAGCAGTAAAAGTTCCATGCTTTTCCACTGCCAGACTTCTATAACTGGAATCGAATCAAGGTCAGGTACTGCGATGGGTCGTCATTCACTGGTGATGTGGAAGCTGTAGATCCAGTATGTTTAGCAATCTTAATCAATGGCCAGGCTTTTAGTTCTCCCATGACCCAGTGCTGCTAAATTTGCCATTCTTTTGTTTCCATCTAGACGTATGTATGTATATAAATCCGCGGGGTTTTGACGGAACAGTCATCTGGCAGGCTACTAATCTCCGCTTTAGAGGGGCAAGGGTGTTTCTTGCAATTATAGAGGATCTACAAGCCAAAGGAATGAAAGATGCTCAAAATGTATAAGCCACTGGCTTACTAACTGATTTTTCCTCCTTTTACTGTTACTTGTACTTTAACTTGAAGTTGTAATCTGCAGGCTATTCTTTCCGGCTGCTCTGCTGGTGGATTGGCATCTGTTCTGCACTGTGATAAATTCAAATCTCTCATGCCCTCAACCGCTAAAGTAAAATGCCTTTCAGATGCTGGTTATTTCATAAATACGTAAGCATATGTTCATTATTTCTTGACCTATAACCAGCTTCGATGTGATTTTTCTTGTGAGAGTTCCTTACAACTTTTTCCCCCTTGATAACAGGGAAGATGTTTCTGGAGCAAAACACATTGAAACCTTTTATACTGAAGTTGTCGCAACGCATGTATACTTCTTATTCATCTGATTCCCCGTCATTGAAAAGTTGTTGTTAAAGGAACAGTTTCTCTTTCTTCTCATTGCTTTTTCAATATCTTTTTAACTTCAAAATCCTGGTTTCGAACTTCTTCTGCAGAATTCCGCAAAGAACTTACCTTCATCTTGCACTTCCAGATTGAGTCCAGGGCTGGTAGGTGCATTGATTCATTGGTGTTTGTTATTTTCCGTTCAACATCCTCTGCTTAATTCTGACACTATATTTTTCATCACTATCGCAGTGCTTCTTCCCACAGTATGTTGTATCACAAATCCAGACTCCAATATTCTTTGTTAACGCAGCTTACGATTCATGGCAGGTTAGCATTTTATTCACAGTTTGAATTTTTCCCCCTTTTTTTGCGTGTTAATGGCTTAGTGTTTTGTATTATTTGTTGGAGAGCTCTCTACGTAAGAACAAATAAGTAATTCTGGTGTAGTACTAGGTAAATTGAAGAAATTTGCAATATTAAAGCATATTCTAATTTATTTATGTTTCTCCCTCTATTTCTCGTTCAGATAAAGAACATTTTGGCACCCGGTGTTGCTGATCCTCATGGAACCTGGCATTACTGCAAGCATAATATAACAAAATGCTCGACTAATCAACTCAAAACCGTGCAAGGTGATCAATCAAGAACGCTTTCAAACAACATTATAGTTAGGCAGATGGTTTTACCTAGAAAAGAGTCTCTACAAAATGGATTTACTTTATTGGGCTGCTATATTGCCTTTTTTCTTTTCCAGATTTTAGGTTGCGGTTTCTAAGTGCGATCAGTGTCATGAACAACTCCGCTTCAATAGGATTGTTTATAGATTCATGCTATGCGCACTGCCAGACTGAAATGCAGGAGACATGGTTGAGGGCGGACTCTCCTAGGCTGGAGGCGACGGTAAGAGCCTAATGCGTATGAATCATGATAAGACCACGTTTTCTCCTCCAAGCTTATGAATGATTTATCGTTCATCATTTTTCACGAGAGCCTAATTTTTGTTTCTTGATTTTGAAAATCTTCTTTGGCACAGACAATTGCCAAGGCGGTTGGAGACTGGTTTTACGACAGAAGTTCATTCCAGAAGATAGATTGTCCTTACCCTTGCAACCCCACTTGCCATAACCGTGTTTTCGATCCACAAGACTACCAAGAATGATGAATAGGCTAGTTTGTCTACAACCAAGTATAGATGGAGATAGCATCTCTGTTTCTATCAAAAAACAGGTCAGCATTGGAAATCGGACAAGGGCAATAGAAAAATAATTGATCAAGCGTATTCCTAATAAGCAAGAGGCCACCACACACCATTGTGGTGGCTTGTCTTTGTCATTCATTGTTTGTGTAATTAATTATTCGAAATCAATGAGCTGACTTTGATTCAATCCTTGATTCTACCATAACCAAAATTCTACCATTTACATTTTTTTGTACCGGTTAATTTTGACTTCTGAAAAAGTTGAATGTGAAAGTGATTAAAAAAAATGATACCAGCGGAAAAAGTTAAAATCCATTAATCAGACACATGTTTTGTTTGAGAAATAAGTTGAAATTTTAAGTTCTAATTTGTTATAATGTAAAACTTTCATATGCTACAGTAGCTTTTACATTCTACAGTGTTTAAGTTTTAACTTATTTTTTAAACTGAATGACAGAAAGTACAAAAAGTGAGTAAAGGGAAGGCATTACCGTTGGAATTGATATTCTAATAGCATAGACATTGTATGTGTTGTTAATCAATTAAATAAAATAACATTTATTTATTTTGGTTGCTTATGTGTATTATGAAATTTTAATAAACATCAATAAAATCCTATGATTATTAATTTGACTATAAATTTAACATATCATTGTTATATGATTAAGGATAAAATTTATAGATAATAATATAAGTAGTCCATAATAAATAATTAAAATTTAGGATTTTTAATTAAATATTACAAGTGTGATTTGATCTCATTAAGAATAAAATAGTTTTATATAGGCTATTAATGTAGAAACATTAGATTGGAGGTATTTTATATAACGAGATTATATAGGACAAGACGAGATAAATTATAAATCTCTAATAATATTTTGTTACAAATAGAGTATTAAAATTTATCACAATGATTATCTTATATATGACATTCTCAATCTTAAGTATTTGTTAGACTCTTGTTTATGACATTGTATTCTTTGACTTGCTTGGTAAGATTTGTCTTAAGACAGATCATAACTTTGCATCTTACAAATATAATAGAATAAATGGTTGGGAATGATATTATACATATATGGAATTCATTCCTTCCTAATAGAAGTTAGAAAAATAGTTCTGTTGAGTGATGATTCAAGACTTGAACAATAGAGCACTCATTCATGATAAAATTATGAATAAACTATTTGTTAGAGAATCATTGGACCTTAAGGATAAAAATATAACAAGAAAGGTAAACAAAAATTAAACCTTTATTATGAAATATTTAAGGAGGATTGACTTATATGTAAAAATTATATCAAAGAACTACTCGTTATTTTTCTTTAAGTAATTATCGTTATAATTTTAAGAGTGCAGTTTTAGGTTTATAATAGAGTAACACTAAATCTAAAAATTTGGTACATTAATTAAATAGTTTAATTAATTGTTAAGTTTATTTGAGCTTGAATTATAGGTCCATAAGTCCCTAATGTCACCTCTATAACATTATATTGGATTAAAACATAAAATGAATTATACATATTTAATTTAAAATTATTGATTCTGAATTAATTATTTTACATTTGAGATCTTAATGTGACACAAAAAAAAATGTTCTTTATGACACATAATATAATGTGATAAATGTTGTCACATTGCACTGAGTAATAATTAATTAATTAATACGATTGATTAAATATATTTTAAATTAATTAATTATATTTAAATAATAAGATTATTTAAATATATTTAAATTTTGTGCTGTGGGACTACACTATGTCTATACCAACATGGACATAAAATTAATTTATTAATTAATATATATATATATATATATATATATATATATATATATTGAAATCACATGGGGGAAAAGTGGGTTTAATCCACCTTCCTCCTACCACGCCTACTAAGGAGATGTATCTCCTTATGTGGACGTAAAATACCCCACTAAAAGAGGAAAAATAATAATTTTTTATTATCTAAAAATTAATTAATAATTTATCGCTCAATTATAAAAGAAATACCAGGTATAGTTTTTACGTAGGCAATATTTCAAAGTCTCAAGAGAGAAAAATAGAGTTTTGTTAGAGATATTGTAATATGTCTCTTAAGTGTTTTAATACCATTAGACATATTAAAAGATTAAGAAAATATACATTTTCAAAGTGCATCAGCATCAGCGGCGCTAGTCGTCGTAGTGCTCAATATTGAGGCCGTGACGCTGAAGGAACAATGTCATGGCGCCCATTAGGTACATAAAATGCCTCAATGCTAAAAATATAATGACCCTACTTACGTAACTGTTACTTAACTATATAATCGTGGACTTAAACATACTTTAACGTAAAATACTTGCAGAATAATTTTTTTCCAAACGAAATAATAATTATTATTTCCTAAAATAATTCATCTAATGAAATAATAATTATTTCTTAAGACTTAATTTTTTAAAATCTAATATAATAATAATTTCTTATACGTAATTATAATAATTTCATAAATCTTTGCTTTTAAACGTAAAGATAATTATTTAAAATTATTTCATTTTAAAAGATTACTTAATTTAAATTACAAAACATTTTTAAATCAAGACGTTTATAAAATTAATTATCATGATAGTCATTTCTTAAAATTCATTCTTTTTAGAACTGACATAAAAATAATTTTATAAAACATATTCTTTAGAATTATTTCTTAATTTAATGCTAAACTTCTAAAGAAAACATATACTATATTGTTGCATTTTCAATTGCAACATTTTTAAATCTTAAAATTCTCTAGACTAAGTTTGAATGATTACAACTTCGATTTCTAAGACATACTTACGTAATTGTATTTACTTATTTATACATACATAATTTTGTAAAATAAAGATGCACATAATTTCATAAAATAAAAATATAGAAATGTTGTGTTTGTATAAGCAGTATCCATTCATATCTCCATTGTTCGTCTGTTACTCACCATTGGCCATCAAGTGTTACTGACAAGTTTATTGCCTATAGCATGAACATACTTGAATGAGCTTTCACTCAGCAAGTAGGAAATTAGACTCGCAAAACATATTTGAAAAAATTTAATAAAACATACATGAATATTTCACACTTGCTTATCGACTTGTTTTATGCTTAATTATTTAAGCTTTAATTTATCTTATGATTAAGCCTAGGTGATCGTACTTGTTGCACCCGATCCTCAGGAAGTTAAGGTTTGCGAGGTCTTCAACGACATCAAGATCATTAATTGTACTGAACTGAGTCAAAGCCTCCTCATAAGTCGAGAGGTTAGTATGACATCCTTAATTTGTGTTATTTGTTTCACTTATGTTATTGTGTGTATGTAATATGATATGTTACTACATTGCCTTATTAATTTTAAATCATAAATCATAAATCATAAATATGCTTAACTTAAAAGTGGCTAAATAGTATAATTTAGTACTACATGCATTACATACTAATAATGACATAATCACAATGTAACATGACATGGCATGACATTAACATAACAAATTGCAATTATATCATAACTCAACATGGCGTATTATAGTGTGACACAACACGACTTAGCATAGCATAGTATGCTATGTCATAACATAATATAACAACACATTATAGCATAACATGGCATGAAAAATCATTGATCATGCATTTAATAATTTATTTTTATGAAAATATGTAAAACGATTTATTTAAAAACTGTTTATACTATAAGTGAAATTCTTACTTACTTAAATTCTAAGCTAAGCAGGTCTAGTTGTATCTCGCTAGTTCTATAGTCTAGAAAGTATACGTGATAGTAGTCCTAGAGAAGTCATGGATGGCTAAGAGTGCTTTTTGCTGATTGCTCATTGCTAAAAACATCATTTTGGACTCTGTTACTTTGATATGTGTTGCCTTGTTCCATGTGCAATTGATATCGGATGATTTCTAATGGAGTGAAATTAGTTCAAACAAAGGGCACCATTGCATTTAGAATGTCGAAATGAGTCAAAAGAAGGTCTTGAATTATTAATCGGAGGTCAGGATCACAAAACCCAAGGTCACCAGAGCTCGGCCACCCACGACAGTGCGTACGTCGGCTCCAGTCATCAGCTGGTGGCGTGGTTTTGGCTCATAGTAGATCATGACCTCCTAAGTTTGATGGTTGGGTCAATTTAACCAGAAATAGCCTTTAATTATTCATATCGAAGTCCAACGGTGATGGCAAAAGGAGAACTCTGATCACTACTTTCCGACAAAGGTATTGTGAAATTGACTTGGTCATTTCAACCAGCAAAGCATTCTAATCATTTTGGTGCAGGTGACAAGTCTCATTGCCATTGAAATTAGCAAAACCTGACCCCCGATGTGGTTATGCACGATAGAGATAGTTAGGGCTGGCAAAACGGGTTCACGTGTCGGGTTCGCATCGGGTTGGAGTTAATTTTTACAAAAATAGGTCGACATTAACCCAACCCGTGACACGAACGGGTTGAGAATTCTCAACCCGAACCCGACCCATTTTGATACGGGTTGACACTAACCCGACCTGTGTCAACCCGTTTCTTATGCACAGTGTCAAAAAAATATAACCCACGACCTGTTTTTGACCCGTAACCCGATTGTGACCCGCAACCCGCTTATGACCCGCCTACATTAATATATATAATATTAAAAAAAAAACATAAAATTAGAAGAGTTTCATACCACTTCAACAAGAAGATGAGTAATAAGAGATGTAGGGTTTGATCTTTTATGAGCTTATATTATATATGAAATAATATTAATTTTTTTAAATTTAATTAATTAAATACGGGTCAAAAACGGGTCATTTTCGTGTCAGACGGGTTGACCCGAACCCGACTCGTTTTTTGACGGGTCAATTTCGGGTTGACACTAAAATGACCCGTGGTCAAATTTTTCGACACTAACCCACAAAAAATCGTGTCGGATTCGTGTCGTATCGCAACCCGTATTGCCAGCCCTAGAGATAATAAATCTCTAGCCATCGTGTTTTCTCGGCCCAAATTTCATGAGGCATTTTGCTCCTATTGTCCCTCTGAACAAATTGGCTCCCTCAATTTGACTCTACAGTGGCAGGAACGACGAGATTGAAACTTCCACGGTAGCTCAATGTGGGTTTTTTAGGATTTTAGTGATTTTTGGTTGAGCCGTGCAATTAAGTGGGGGATTTTGATCCCCATGGTGTTCTGAATGTGTTAGCGTCCTTAATTTGCCTCAAAACTAATAGAAATGGAAAAAATGAACTCATCCACGGTGGCAGCTATGGGCTTCTTTGATCTCTAACGAGCAACAACCATTTTCAGAGATTGGTGAAGGTGTCTTGCTCATCATAACCCTCTGGTTCTTTTGGCACCAATGGTGTGCCACAGTAGCACCAATGGTGTGCCACACCGCCACCAAATAGACAAATCTGACGATGACTTGACAACAAAGACACGGTCACTCCATCGGGCTATTCTGGCTAAAATCGACCCCAAACATTGGTGCCATTCTCTTCTTCTCTTCAATTGGAGTATGTTGACACCAAGATTGTATCGATCGGTGCTTTGACAATGGAGACATCATGTCAAAAAAATTGGTTTTCCCATAGCTTTGAAAGACTATTGCAAAGGGCCTTGGTGGATTTACAGTCGACAAGGCACACTATTGGACTCGACTTGTCACAATCCATTCGTTGGTGCAAGAACGTCAGAATCTACACAGGAGTAGAAGAAGAGAGAGTGGGTAAAGAAAGAAAGTAGAGAAAGAGTAGAGAGAGTGTGTATGGCTAAATTTGATCTGTTGATTTTTCTTCTTTTTTTTTATTTATTTATGGACATTGTCATGGTCATCATAGTCTAAATTGTGTCGTGGTCATGTTGATCAAACTTTTGATCTATAAACTTAACTTTTTTTTTTTTTTTTTGTATACATAGTCGCACTTTCAAAACTATGAAGTTATTCGTCTTTCTAAAGATAATTAGATAAATTCTAATTTTCTTACGGTATTATCATCTTATCAAAATCTCCTTACCGTCATAAAATAATTTTCATGAATTTATCCATACACTGAAATGCTAAATTCTGACACTTTGCATCCAAAATCAATAATTAACTATTTTCACCATTTATGATTAAAAAATAATATCTGTATTTAGAACTTTGATTAAAACTTAAAATCTGTTTCCTTTCATCAAAATAATCTCTCATAAAGTTTAAAATTTTAAATTGCTAATTAATAAATAAAACATATATTTCCCATTATAATTTTCTCAAATGAATTTGTCATTTTCATCTTAATAAAAATTATTTTTTCGTATATGTAAAACATTTTATATTTTAATTATTTTACAAAAATAGTGATTATGATTTATTGAACATTTTCATAATTTAAATTGACTATTTGAAAGTCAATTCCAATAAAAATCTAATCTTAGCATAGTTTCGTGCTTTATAGGCATAACCCAAATTATTCATAGTTAAAAAAATCTATTTATGGGTCTACATCTAATTTATAAATGCTTTTTAAACTTTCCTTAATTACATTATGAATTTGAAATCAATCCACTTGTGATATTGCATTGCCTTAAAGGCTCATACAATACTTGTGAACTCCGTTAGCGTCTTTTATTTTTGTCAACTTCACTTAATTTCTAACGCATGCAAATAACTAACTATGTACATAGAGGATATTGTACATTCTTGAATTTTCAATAATCATTATGACCTAGGAAATTCTTATCATACTTTATGATCTTATTAAAATCGAGATCGATTTTATATTCATAAACTTTATGCTCACCATTTCTAAATTGTGGTGTTGAGTTGTTAATTACTATTGATCTAGACTTCTCTTACGTAAACTAGCATCAGGTAGTAATTCCATATAATCACACTGAAATGGAAATTCCTTTTCATCAATTAATCTAAATTTAGATTTTCTAATTGAGATTCTTATAAAGGCCACTACAATGACCCATACATGGAATTATTGGATTATAAAAGCCTAGTTTAGCACACTGAATAATTATTTTTAATTGTTAAGGATACTATCATAATATCATATTTTGTTATTTGCTTCATATATAACGTGCATAAAATTGTGTAATTATAACATTATTTATCTTTAAAGTCTTAATGCTATTAAGAGTTTTAAATTGTTTGTTAATTGAGAAAATTCATAATCATAAAACGTGATTGGATCACAATTTAATCTTGTGAATTTCTAGGCATTGTAGAAAATTTTTAACTTTGAACTAAATTCTTACAATTTTCTCGTAGTTCTTAAAGAAACTTAAACTTATAAACTCTCAACTTATACTTTCTTATGAATTAACAGCATAGTCATAAAAAAAATCCTTGATTAATCATATTTATTAATTTCTAGATTTTTCCAATCATTACAAAAAAGCTAGAGTTATGGCCTCCTCCTGAGCTGATATGTGATGAAATATTGTGTGTTTAGAGTTGTTTTAAACCGATGTATTCATTGTTTGTATGCTTTTATTCAAATCTAAAACCTATTAGCAACAGATATATCTGTCGCATTAGTTTTGTTGATACCTTTACAAATGAATAGATACTTTTATAAATAAAGAGATACCTTTTAAAATAAAGAGGTACCTTTAAGTAAAGAGTTGTATGGATTGAACCGATTATCTCCATTCATGAAATGGCACAAATGTCTCTATTTAAACTCCTTAAAATCTACATA
Source organism: Artocarpus hirsutus (assembly GCA_946598075.1). NCBI lineage: Eukaryota > Viridiplantae > Streptophyta > Magnoliopsida > Rosales > Moraceae > Artocarpus > Artocarpus hirsutus. The sequence goes on from CAMOHE010030546.1 coordinate 30,805, forward strand.
TTTTATATCTTGTTTTGGAACAAAATATTGTTGCTAGATATTGTGTTCAAGTGTTTGTTGTATTTTAGGCGTAATTTGCTTAGGAAACTTGAATAAGTGAGGGCAAATAAAAACTTTTAAAAAAGTGTTTTATACACACCTCAAAAACTTTTTTAATTCCAAAAATTTAAGCCTCTATTCTCACTATACACTCAAATTCTCCAACAATTCTTCTCTAAAAAAGAAAAAAAATCCCTCTATCTCATATATTGAGAACATAGCAAGAGCAAAAACATGTGAAATTAATTCATTTTTGCAATTTGACACTCACTCATCATTCTTTTGCCATGGAGACTTGGCTTGAAAGACTATAGTGTTAAAGAGAAAAGCAAGGATACCCTACTAAGTTTTCAAAAGATATAAAACGAATTCTCCTATGTTTTAAATGTTGAGTTAAAATTGTATACGTATTCCTAATAAACAAAATTTTGAAAAACTTTGTTTGTCAACCAATCTATATTTTTCGCTGCATACTTCAAACTTAAATTCCAACAATTACAACACATCATATTGCACTAATCAAATGAAAAGACGTGGCATACACAAAACAAAGACAAAAATGTAGCCAATGCAGCAATGCTAGGTTGTAAATTAGACTAACCTTAAATAGGATAGAATTGATGAAATTTGGACTTTCTAAAAATTTAAACTTCTGTCTCAAAAGATCAATTGATTATGTGGCGGTATAATGTATTTTCTTTGTATAAACAATGTGAAACTTTGATTTATTTCACTAGTACATGGAAGATCGATGAATCCAATTTAAAGCCTCCTTCACCACCGATCGATCTCCATTATTGATCGACACTCCTCTACTTTTCAAGGTTGGTAGTCAATGAGGTTCTTGTCTTGCATGAATAGTAATAGTCGTGCTGTTCTTAGTCATTGGATATTTGCTAATGCTAGCGATCATGTTGATCAACGGCGACATTTTGGGAGCCTTCGTTATAGGGCATTTGGTCTAAAGAAGAGATTGTGATCGTTGTTAGTCCAGTGCTTGGGCTTCATCAATTCTCCTTTCTTTTTTTGCCTAACTTTTCCTATTTGGGGTTTTGAGAATTTGTCATGTATTTACCTGTGAAGACATTGGTCTCATTTCTAGTAAATCCATGTACTTTTTTAATAAATATGTATATTTTTTTTACAAATATATGTATTTACCGTTCGGTAATGGCATCAAAGACGTTCCAATATGTTAGGGTAAATCTATGTATTACTAGTAAATACAGTAATTACTAGTTGGTGACAGTGACAATGTTAAAGTTTTTCCGACAAGAGAGAAGCCAGAGGAAGAAGGGGACGAAGAAAAGGGATACAGAGTAAAAAACTTTGGTTTAATCATTTTAGAACAGAGAAGTGAAGTAGTCCATATAATAGCTTTTTTGCACCATTGCTCTCCCTCTTCCTTCTAAACTTATCCCATATTTACAACTTGTCCCTTATACTTCTAATTTTAGGAAATTACACCATAAACATATAAATTTATGACAAACTACCTTCTATTGATAACATTGTTAATTTTTGGCTATGAATTGGCTCTTGAATTTGACATAGATGCTAATTAAGAGCGTGAAAGTTTTTTTTTTTTTTTTTTTTTTATGAATATTAACCCAAAGTTAATTCAAAAACTTATAATTTTGATAAAACTTAATTAAAAATCTATATCATGATAAATTTGAGTTAAAACTATTCACGTCATTAACTAATGATGCATGTACAAGTTATTTGTCAAATTTCTTTTGAAAATAAATAACGCTATCAATACAGGAGATTTGCTATAGATTTGTAAGTTCATAGTACAAATCATAAAAATTAAAAATGTAACAGTGTGATAAGTTTAAGGGAAAACCATCCTTTTTTCCATTTTGAGAAATTTTGCATTTTGAAAAAGAAGTTTTTGAGTGGCAAATTTTAACCCAATCAACTATTTCGAGCACCTAACATAATTTTCTCAAGCTAGGACCACCAATGTAGCAAGCCAAACCAAAGCCAAATTTAAAAGCTCTTCCTAAATTGTAAAAGCTAATCCTATAGTTTCCCAAACTTAGTTCACTTTTTCACATTACCTTTGGAATTTAGAAAATTGACAACTTTTTCCCTAAACTTCTAAGCCCTAGCAAATATTTTTCCTCTTCGCCGCTTAAATTTTCAATAAAGCTTATGTAATATTATATTTGAAGGATCAAGACCTTTTAGCCTATATGCATGAATAAAACCTTTATTCCTCTCTCTAAAATGAGTTCTTGTAGTCAATTTTATCCAATGAATAATCTTTGAATTCAAAAGGTTTCTCATGAATGATCCTTTTATTAAATTTTGAATGCAAACTATTAACTTTGTTTTGTAAAAAGTCTCTAAACTATCTTCTCCCTATAAATATTATTTTGAAAGTTGGACTACTATAAAATATATTGTTGGGGATTTTCCACTTAACCACTAAGGATTTAACTCATGTCCAAGGAAGTTTCACCATGATCAACCTCAACTGAAATAGTCAACGAATACCATCAAAGTATCTTAGATGTGCATTGGGACCTAAGTTTTAAGATCAAGTGGTTAAGTTGGTAACAATTCGACTTAGAGACCAATAATATTGAATGGCATGATTGACATCAAGGAACTCCAACACCTCGAATAACTAGATTGAATGACATCTTGATGATGGCACCTCAAGATGCCAAGTCGACCAACCTTGTCAAGTCACATGTCATAACATCAGGGAGATCAATTATGTGATGACATGTGTCAAAATTTTGAGGTGACCATTGAGAATGATATAAGCATCATTTTTGCCAAGACAATCATTCCTTGGCTAATGTGTGTCTATTTGCTTGTGACATAAGCAAGAGAAGCACGTGAATCTCGAGAAAGGCAACAAAATCAAAGAATTAGAAACATTCATGATGGGCCCTTTCTCAAGAAGGAAATTCAGAGAAAACCCTACACCCAAAAAAGAATGTAACCTGTCCAAATTAGACAATTGATGAAACAATCATCTGGTGATGGCAAGTCAGGTATAAATAGAATATGATACTTGAAAGAAAGAGCCTTTCTCTTTTGGATTATCTCTTGACTACTTTTTTGACTATTCTAAAATATCTTCATTGTTATTAGCTTAAATTGAGTGTCAAAGTGTCTTTGGAAGGTCAACCCCTGGAACCCTCAAGGAGGAGCAACAAAGAATAAGGTGAAGAATGATAGAGTAAGTAGAAGAAGTTAAATTTTTAGAAATCCAACTCCAACACGTATGTAGTTACTTTATTAACTAAATACATAGAAAACCTTAAATATGAAAGTTGTACTAAATGTATTCTCTTAACTAAAAAAAAAGGAGTTAAAATTAGTTCTTTTGCATACATATTTGATATTTTTAATCTATTAAGGGAAAATATCTAAAATACCTCATGTGCTTTGCTTAAATACTACTTTTTTCCCCTTTTATTATCTAAAAGTCTAACACATTCTCTATGTTTATAAAGTCATACCCGAAAAAACCTGAAAAAATTAACTTATAAAAATTTCATATTAATCTTAATTTACAAAAAATGTTATTTTAAGAATAACTTAAGTAGAAAGCTAAATAAAAAATAGCTTAAAATATTTAAATACAAATTTCAATCAAGTAAATATTTCAATTATTTTTAAAGTATTTAACTTTCTTAATATTAATATTACTTAGAATTTTGATTTAATAATGTATTAAATTGTATTTATGCGACAAAGTTTCTTAATTCCATCTAAAATTTAACTGACGACTAGCACAATACACTTTTTGAGTTCATAAATTATTTATTGTACAAGATTAACTATAGTAACTAATTTTAGAGAGATAAAAGTATTTAAGGACTATTTATAGATTTGTCTCTAAAGAAATAATGAAAACCAAATAATAATAAAAACTGCTTCTTCGTCCTTTCGTCCCTTCCCATGAGAGGTCTTTCCCAAGTTTAAGATGAGCATTGCCCACACACCCATGCGACTCACCCTAGGCCCTAATGTTTATTTGAGATTTGAAAAATTGCACTAAATAGGCCAATCTTAGAGACATCTAAAAGTAAATAACATATTTGCAAACATTATCAAATAATAAGCCAATTTAATTTTGAAAGGATTAATTTTACATAGATTTAAACCTCTATTCTCTCTCTCTTGATTTCTTTCTCTCTCTTCTGTGATCACCATCGTCGATTATCACTCTTAGACAACCATTGTTGTGAGGCCATGAGATCCACACGTCGACCATTACTGTCAGATTGTCAGTTGCAGACAAAAGCACACTTTTTAGGGTTATTAATGTCAATGGTTTGTATACTTTAGAGTGTTTCTTATTTTACCCGTTAAAATTTTAAAATCACCATTTTACTCTTCACTTTTAAAGCTTCCTACTTTGCTCCTTGAACTTTAAAAATCACCACTTCGTCCCCTGAACTTTAAAAGTTTCTCACTTTGCTCTTGAACTTTCAATCTTCTGTTCAAATAGACAGAATTAAGCCCACATAATTTACACATGGGTCATCTATAAAGGCAAAAATGATATTTTATCACTCTTATGTTTTGTTTTGCATTTACACTCCTAGTTAGGATTTTTTTAATCTAAACTCTAATTTAGAAAGTGTTTGCATGCTCATTTGTTCTCATCTTCAATATGTAACTCTCATTTAATAAGTTAATATTGTTTGCGATATTTTTTATCTTTAGTACGTAAATCATCTTCTTTATTATTCAAATTCAGATTTCACCAAATAATATCGACCTATTAAATGAGATACAAAACTCGAACAAAACTTGGGAGTAATAAAATCTTAATTTTGATCTTACAGGTGACCAATGTATAAATTACATATGCTTAATTTCGTCTATTTGAACAGAAAATAAGAGGTTTAAGGAGCAAATGTGAGAAGTTTTGAAAGTTCAAGGGCCAAGTGGTGATTTTTAAAGTCCAAGGGGCAAAGTGAGGAGATTTTAAAGTTCAAGGGACAGAGTGGATTTTTAAAGTTCAAGGGGACAAAGCGGGAGAAACTGTTAGAAAAATAGTACACAGCAGAATTTTAAAATTTTTTATATCAGAGTATTTTCTAAAACACAAGTTTGACACACTATATGCATAAATTAACTAGATCTTACTAACCTTGTTAATGCTGAAAAGCTACCATAATCAGTGAAAAGAAGTAACATTCTAGAAGGACCTCAACTAACTAGCCTTCTTTGCTATTCTCTATCCACAACCGGAGTGAATGTGGGCTCACGTTGTTTAGCTTTTCTACCAGGTGACTCTCCTTCCAACCAATTAAGAGAACCCAAAGCTACAGTTGTTGATTTGTAAACAATAGCTCTCAGGAAGTTTTTAGAGTCTCACCGGCATAGTCTCATTCTTAATCTCTCAACTGATCTTAATAACCTATCAGACTCATTCCCTATTTATAGAGGTTGGCCTAAGAGTCAGTCCTTATCAGATAAGGCCTCAAAATGCATGATCTTTTTATCGCCCGGTCAGTAGGCCGAACTAGTGGATCGGCCTACCAAACCTCCTCAATTGGTAGGCCAAACTTAAAGATCGGCCTGTCAAACCTCCGATAAAAGATCCCTATAAATCTTTATTTCCCATTCGAAATTCTTGGGATAGAGCCTCAGTTTTAATTCAAATAACCTAATAGAGAAGTTATCTGATTAAAACAGTCATATCTAGATAATCTCTAGGAAAATAAATATTCCTGATAATTCAACAAGTTTATCTTGAATTAATTCAAAATTAATCTAACCGATAAACAAACATGAATTATTTGATCCTAATAATTCAATAAGTTTATCTTGAATAAATTTTATCACAAAATTAATTCATCTGATAAACAAACATGAATTATTTGATTCTTTTGAATTTCAACCAATTTAATAAATCTGACATAAGTCACCAATTATTGGAAAAGCACGCCGTATCATTACAAGATTTATATGAGCTAGCAAAGGGAACTTGATGGACCTATATAGTTCAAGCTTTTGATAATTATGAAACCCAATATCCTAGATATACATTTCATAATCATCAACTCTAATGCTACTCCACTAAAAGCTCGGAGCTGCACTCTCGAACTATATAGAATTACGAAGCCCATATAACTAAGTCTCCATGACATATCATAATGTATCGCATCCCTATAGGATTATCCATAATCGGCTTAAGGATAAGTCCTGTCTTACCTTCCCGATTATTTTTATCTTAGATTCTATTATCTCACTATCGAAAAACTTACCATCCAAAGACAGTATACCATTTGGTTATACCTATGTATCCAAATGGTTGAGCGTTCTAATTTTTCAATTACAGGATAATGCATACAAGAGGATATCAACTACTCCTACAGAGGAGCTATGGATTCCATATCTCTAAATAACAGGTCTATGCTATCAAGAGTCATGCCTCCAACGTACCGGCATGTGTACCACTATAAAAATATGGATGTCACTCTTTGGTACATCAAAAGACATAAGTTAAGACAACAAGCCCACTATTCATCTCAAGATTAAGATACAATACAAATGGTTGTCTAAAGTGAATCGATTTACTGAGACAGAATTATTAATCCAAATCAATTCACTTTATGTTTCGATCCAACACATCGTCACCTATGACAACATGCTAATGTTTCTATTCATAGAGTCTACCTCTGATGGTCAAGACAAACTATCTTTCGTTAGAGATATAGACAACATAACAATTTTTGCATGAATAAAGCGCCCAACTTTATTCCATCAATTGTGGATCTTATGATTTAGACCGTCATCTTAAGAATTGTGTCTTATGAATAATTTGTTCATCATATGCCCAATTCTTAAAGGTTTGGATCGATAGTCTTAGACTTTTGTTTGCTTAATACATATTCAACAAATATAAATGTAAAGAGGACATGATTTGGTTTATAAATAATAAATAAGTTCTTTATTGATAAAAATGTCTCGACAAACATATTACATTTTTATTCTTTAGGACATACACGTCTAACAATCTCCTACTTGCACTAAGTGAGTAAGTATGACAAATCTCTCATTCTCATAGCTTCCATATGTCTCTCGACGACTCTCCCAATAAGTGTCTTCGTAAATGGATCAGCTAAATTGTCCTCTGACGTGATTTTACACACTATGACATGCCCACCCTCAATGAAGTCCTTTATTACATGATACTTTCAATCAATATGTTTACTCTTCTTGTGAAATCTTGGTTCCTTAGCAGTAGCTACCGCCGTACTGTTATCACAGTACAGTGATACTACTTTATCCATACCAAGAACTATCTCAAGATCCCTAAGGAACTTGTGGAGCCATATTGCTTCGTTCGAAACATCATTAGCTGCTACATTCTCGGCCTCCATCATTGAATCTAAAGTGCAATCTTACTTCACATTTCTCCAACTAATGGCACCGCCACCTAGAGCAAACACAAAACCGGATGTTGATCTCCTAAAATCTAAATAGGATTGAAAATCCAAGTCAGTGTATCCTAGAGAAGTCAAATCCTCACCCGAATATATAAACATATACCATCAAGTCCTTCTTAGGTACTTGAAAATATGCTTTACTGTAACCTAGTGGTTTCATCCTGGATTTGCTTGAAACTGACTTACAATCTTGACCGTATAACAAATATCCGATCGTGTGTAAAGCATGGCATACATGAGACTACCTGCTGCCAAAGCATAAGGCACCTTCTTCATATATTCTCTTTCTTCCTCAAACTTTGGAGAGTCTTTCTTAAAAAGAGTAATTCTAGACCTAGATGGTTGCCCACCTTTCTTGGAATCCTACATTGCAAACCTCCTGGGAATTTTATCTATGTAGCTGGCTTGAGACAAAGCTATCATTTTGTGCTTTCTATCCTGAAAGATCTAGATCCCAAGAACAAAATTAGTCTCACCCAAGTCCTTCATGTCAAACTACTTGGTCAACCATAATTTGACCCATGACAATGCCCCAATTCATTGCCAATTAGCAAAATGTTATCTACATAGAGCAATAGAAAGACTACCTTCCCATCCTTAATGTGTTTATAAACACATGGCTCATCCACATTTTGTGAGAACCCATAAGTTTTGATCACTTGATCAAATCATTTGTTCCAGGAATAGGAAGCCTGCTTAAGTCCATAAATTAACTTTAGCAGCTTATAAACCTTATCCTCCTGACTCTTGACCTTGAACCCGTCTGATTGTTTCATATAAATGGACTCATCAAGATAGCCATTTATAAAAGCCGTCTTGACATTCATATGCTAAATTTCATAGTCAAGAGCGGCAGTTATAGACAAGAGAAGCCAGATGGACTAAAGCATGGCTACAAGTGAAAAAGTTTCCTCGTAATCAGTTCCTTCCTTTTACGTGTAACCCTTAGCTACCAGTCTTGCCTTAAAGGTCTTGACCTTTCCATTCACTCCTCTTATCCTCTTGAAGATTCACTTACACCCTATGAGTTTTACCCCTTTGGGAAGATCCACAAGTTCCTAGACCGGATTAGTCTACATAGACTTTATCTCTGTGTTCATGGCCTCTGTTTAGAGTTTCAAATCAACATGCTCCATAGCCTCTACATAAGTGTAAGGATCCCTGTCATGTTCATCCGGTTCAACCAAGAAGGCCTCCCCATTGAACATATATCTCTCGAGGCCTCTCGGGTTGACGCTTGATCCTCCCACTACGCAAAAGCCCCTTAAGTTGTTGTTCGGGTTCGTTATTTTTCTGCACTAATTGGAACGGCTTCATTCGGAATCACTGGAGTGATTGGATCACTCCTTAACTCCTCAAACACCACTTTACGTCGAGGCTTAAAGTTGTCCATATAAGTTTCCCAAGGAAAGTTGCATGAGTTGAAACCATGATTTTATTTTCCTTTGGGTTATAAAAATAACCCACTTTAGTCCCTTTTAGATATCCTACAAACATACAAACATCCAAACGTGCTTCCAACTTATTTACATCTTTAAACAGGACATGAGCCGAACATCCCTATATACGTATATGGTTTAAGGATGTCTTCTTGCCCTTCCACAATTTATGAGGAGTTTTAGGGACCGATTTTGAAGGAACGTTGTTCAAAGGATAACATGCAGTTTGTACTGCATATCCCCAAAAGGACAAAGGCAATGATGAATAACTCATCATGGACCTGACAATGTCAAACAAAGTCGTATTTCTTCTCTCCGCCATACCATTCTACTGCGGAGTGCCTGGTGCAGTCAATAGGATAAAATCCCATTCTCTAATCAGTGTCCCAAAAACTCATCATAAAGGTATTCTCTACCTCGATCGGATCGAAGTGCCTTTATGGGTTTACCCAATTGCTTTTCCACTTCATCCCAAAACTCCCTGAACTTGTCAAAAGCTTCGCTTGTGTGGTGCCTTTGGTACACATACTTATACCTTAAGTGATCGTCAATGAAAGTGATGAAGTACTCATACCCTCCCCATGACCGGATGTTTATCGGTCCACAAACATCACTACGCACAAGTTTTAGAACCCCTTTGGCCCTATTACTCTTAGACCCGAATGGTCTTTTGGTCATTTTATCCTCCAAACAAGATTCACATTGAGGTATAGATTTCACCTTTAAGTGACTTAAAGGTCTATCCCTTGCCAACCTTTGAATCCTATTTAGGTTAATATGACCAATGCGCAAATGCCGAAGATAAGTCTTGTTAAAGTAAGAAGTTTTAAATTTTTTAGAGTTATTATCATTCGTCTCAGCATTAAGCAGTAAGTCCATCTTAAGTTTGATAAAATATAGATTATTTTGCATCCATCTAGAACAGATAAAAGATTTATTTTTATGAATCACCACTTTATTATTAAAAGAAACCAAATAGGAGTCTTTAAATAAACAAGCTATAAAATTAAATTCCTTTTAAATTTAGGAACATAAAAACAATCTCACAAAATTAAAATCTTATAATTATCAAAATAAAGACGGACGTCTCTCACTACTTTAGCTAAGACCAAGGATCCATCGCCCATCCGAAGCATGAAGTCTTCATGAAGCAGACTTCTCGTTGCTTTGAGCCCCTACAGAGAAACACAAATATGATTAGTTGCACCAAATCTATGATGCAAATGTCACTGGATTCCTCAACCAAACAAGTTTCTAAATACAGAAGATCACACCTACCTCATCAGGAAAAGATGTCCTTACAATTCTTCTTAATGTGCCTGACCTTCCCGCAGAAGAAGCACTTAAGCTTCTAGGGGTTTCTTTTCTTCTTCTTATTGCTCTTGCTGTTAACAGGAAGAGAAGACTTCCCATTCTTGGCTAGTTGTTTCTTTCCATTCCCTGGATTAGGATTGGAACTAGAAGCAGCTGCCAAATTGGCCTCGCCACCAACAAGAGACTCCCTGATCAGTAGTTCGAACTCCTGTTACTGTTTCATTAATTATGTTAAGGTCATATCCCGCCCATTGCTCAAATTAAAAATAGCTCTAAATAGAATATATTCCTTTGACAGAGTATCAAAAACCACAGTTATCTAAGTTTCAGCATCGATGTCGACTCCATTGGTTTGTGCCTCAGTGAGGTAACTCATGACCAACAGCATGTGCTTCTTTACAGATGTCCCCGGTTTTTATTTACAGTTAAGAAGTTTTTGAAGCGCCTCTTGCCACTTTGTTAGGGCCTGGACTCTAAATATATCTTCTAGATTATCCAAGATTTGCTTAGTAGTCTCATAATCCTCATGTTGAGCCTGCATCATGTTATTTATGCTGGCCATAACATGGCAGCAAGCCTGATTATTAGCATCTTTCCAATGATCGTACACTTGGATTTGCTCATTAGTAGAATTTCTTGTAGGCTTGAGAGGACAAGGGGTTGTCAGCATAAATTTCAGTTCCACAAAGGACAAGATGATGTCTAGGTTTTGTTTCCAATCATTATAATTCTCATCGATTAATTGGTTTTTGTCAACCATCGATGATAAAGCATTTTTAGACATTTTTAATCTACAATAAAGAATCATATACCAAACATAAGCAAACATAGCATAATAATTTAGTAAGATGACATAATCATGTAAAATTATACAAATGCGTTTATATGTCAAAACCTTGAAAATATCACAACCTTACAACAATAATTCCCAACTCCAAATTCAACAAGCTCCTAGGGGAGTCATGCCAAATTTAATCAGGAATACAAATCCCCTTCTAATTAATATATGCCATCCAAGACCCGTATGATCCATCCTATGTTAATAATCGTTTCTTTAGCCATTAATTTTATTAATAGAGCTCCTAGGGGAGGTTAATAATAAAATTAACATGAGTGTATAACCATCGTTTTGATATTTTATCCATGATTTATAATCACCACCTAGGGGTGTGCAACCATAAATCATGCTAAAATATCTTATCCTCTCGAAGATCCAACCTGGTACATTATGAAGTCCCTTCCTAGGGGTCGAAACCATCATATTCTTCCTATGGACTAATGATGGAGACCTTACGTTCTCTCTTCGAAAACCTTCTCCTACTCATTCTTTTGAAATCAAGGTTTTATTTTAAGAACATGCATGAAGAATTTTAAATCGAGTGGCACTCCTTATTCTTTATCAATATATATGGCAAATCATATTATATGTAGAAAAGCAAAGCAATTTAGCAAAGCTACAAGTAAAATAATAAAATATAACTTTAATATTATGGTTCCACTCTAGAGAATAGAAAATAAAGATTACAAGACAATAATCGAAACATATTATCGATTCTTCTTTCTTGAATCCTCAAGCTGTATCCTTTTTCATGTAATGCCCATCTTCAAGTCTTCAATCTCGTATAGATCGAATACTCCATATTTCCAGTCATATCCAAATTTTAATGTTTCTTAGAATTATTCCAAAAATAAAATTAAAACTACACAAAAAACTACACCTTTTTTGAAAAATTTTCAGTTCTCTACCGGCAAGCAGATCTGGGTGATCAGTCTATCGGTCATGACCCACAGGTTTGTCGATCTTCATAGATTGGCCTACCGATACATGATAGATTGGCCTACCGAACTAGAAAGTTCGGCCTACTGCTAGAGGGTTCAGCATGCTGACGGCCTACTGAACCTTACGTTCGGCCTGTTGGTCTACGACCATCGGCCTGTCGAACTAGAGGGTTCAACATGCTGACAGAGTAGAGATCGCCCCTTCCAAGTAAATAAAATATTTAATGCAATTTATTAATTTTATTTTCAACAATTCAAAAATATAAAATCAGAGACTCAAGAAATACCTAGGAACGCCATCATCTCTAGATCTGTTTTTTCTGAATGATTATTTAATTACAAAATTCTTACAAATTTAAAATTAAATAATAATTCCTAGACAGAGATAATAATCCACCATCTAATTAAATGAAAAACCTTGATACGCATTCTAACCTCTAAGGAACCATAACTAACATGAATTAATTAATTAATTAATAATTAAATAATAATGTAATTGATCATAATTAATTAATAAACATTCACCATAAAATCCATGAAAACATAAAAATATATAGAAACCCTAAAGTGTCAACTTTTTAAAAAATTAAATTCAAGCATAGGAGATATCAAGATCATATAATTTACAAATATAGCACGATCAAAAACTCATAAATTTATGTAAAAACTATGGCTCTAATACCAATTGTTGGAAAATAGTACGTAGGAGAATTTTAAAAATTTTTATATCAGAGTATCTTCAAAACACAAGTTTGACATGCTGTATGTATAAATTAACCAGATCTTACTAACCTTGTTAATACCGAAAATTTACCGCAATCAGTGAAGAGAAGTAATGTTCCAGAAGGACCTTAACCAACTAGCCTTCTTTGCTATTCTGTATCCACGACCGGAGTAAGTGTGGGCTCACGTCATTCAGCTTTTCCACCAAGTAACTCTCCTTTCAACCAATTGAGAGAACCCAAAGCTACAGTTCATAATTTGTGAACAATAGCTCTTAGGGAGTTTTTAAAGTCTCATCGGCAGAGTCTCACTCTTAATCTCTCAACTGATCTTAATAACCTATGAGACTCAGTCCTTATTTATAGAGGTTAGGCCTAGGAGTCAATCCTTATCAGATAAGGCCTCAAAACTTCGAATCAGAATCAAATTTGGATCAATATCTAATAAAATTCACGTGAAAATAGTGATCTTTTTATCGTCTAGTCGGCGGGCTGAACTGGCAGATCGGCCTATCGAACCTCCTCAATCGACAGGCCCAACTTAAATATCAGCCTACCGAACCTTCGATAAAAGATCCCTGCAAATCTTTATTTCCCACCCAAGATTCTTGGGATAGAGCCTTAGTTTTAATTGAAATAACCCAATAAAGAAGTTATCTGATTAAAACAGTCATATCTAGATAATCTCTAGGAAAATAAATATTCCTAATAATTCAACAAGTTTATCTTGAATAAATTCAAAATTAATCCAACCGATAAACAGACATGAATTATCTGATCCTAACAATTCAACAAGTTTATCTTGAATAAATTTTATCACAAAATTAATTTATCTGATAAACAGACATAAATTATTTGATTCTTTCGAATTTCAGTCAATCTGATAAATCTAACATAAGCAACCAATTATTGGAAAAGCATGCCGTATTGTTACAAGGTTTATATGAGCTAGCAAAGAGGACCTCATAAACCTATATAGTTCAAACTCCTGATAATTATGAAACCCAATATCCTAGATATACATTTCATAATCATCAACTCCAATACTACTCCACTAAAAGCTTGGAGCTGCACTCTCGAACTATATAGAATTACAAAGCTCGTATCGCTAAGTCTCTATGACATATCATAATGTATCGTATCCCCATAGGATTATCCATAATCAGCTTAAGGACAAGTTCTGTCTTAGCTTCCCTATTATTTTTATCTGATATTCTATTATCTTACTATCGAAAAACTTACCATCTAAAGATAGTATACCATTCGATTACACCTATATATCCAAATGGTTAAGCGCTCTAATTTTTTAATTACAAGATGACGCATATAAGAGGATATCAACTACTCCTACAAAGGAGCTATGGATTTCATATCTATGAATAACAGGTCTACCTACCAAGAGTCATGCCTCCAATGTACAAGCATGCGTACCACTATAAAAATGTGGATGTCACCCTTCGATATATCAAAAAACATAAGTTAAGACAACGGGCCCACTATTCATCTTAGGATTAAGATACAATACAAATGATTGTCTAAAGTGAATTGATTTGCTGAGACAGAATTATTAATCCAAATCAATTCACTTTATGCCCCGATCTAATACATTATCGCCTATGACAACGTGCCAATGTTTCTATTTATGGAGTCCATCTCTGATGATCAAGACAAGCAATCTTCTGCTAGGCATATAGACAACATAACAATATTTACATAAATAAAGCACCCAATTTTATTCCTTCAATTATGGATCTTATGATTTAGACCATCATCTTAAGAATCGTATCTTCCACATAATCTGTCCATCATATGCCCAATTCTTAAAGGTTTATACTGACAGTCTCGGACTTTTATTTGCTTAACATACATTCAACAAATATGAACGTAAGTAGGACAAGATTTGGTATATAAATAATAAATAAATTCTTTATTAATAAAAATGTCTCCAAAAATATATTATATTTTTACTTCTTAGGACATACATGTCTAACAGAGACTCTAAAGTTTAAGGGCTATAGCTGTTAATAACTCTAAATTTTATTTTAGTGGTCGAATGACATGAATATAGTATTGCCATACACTGGGCCTAAACTTTTTTATTATTGGTACGATGTGACAAGGGTGTTCATAGATTGGATTACATAAATTAAGAATCAATCCATAATCTAATCTGTACATATTGGATTGAAAAAATCCCAATTCGTGATGTTATCTAAAAAACAATGGATTTTACAAATTTAGAGATCGAGCCTTTAAATTTACTAAAAACCTAAAAATTAATATTAACATAATATATTATATCATATTCAATAAAATCCTACATATTACAGGCCAATCAAGTAAAGTCTTTAATAATCAACTAAATTGTAGCATTACAGAACATTACAACAAACAAATTTAAATAAACTTTAAAAAAACTTTAAATATGAGTAAATGATGTTAGACTTTGTTATTGAGTTAAGATTCTTTTTCTTTTTAAGCATATAAACTTTAGATATAACGTCGTACATGTGTAGTTTTATATATTTATAATAATTTTTTAACATATTCACATACAGGCTGGGAATATTTAATCCGTACATATCGGATTGAGAAAATTCCAATTACAAATCAACCCATATTTCTCAAAATATTAAAGATTGGCGGGAACACCTCTAACATGGGTACCTAGTTGTTGAGATTTTTAAAATATATATCCAAGTGCAAAAAATATAAAGTTTGGGGACCCCAATGTTGGGAAAAAAAAGACTTGGAAGAAGAGTGCAAATTAGAGGAATGTGGCGACCTCGACCATGGTATGGGTCGGAGTATTGACCCACCCATTACTCAAAAGTCTCAATTTGAGGGTTTGAGTGAGCTTGGGAAGTTCAATACTGTAGTTTGTGTTTTGTCACGAGTCTGAAGATTTTGAGTTGAAGAAGCAAAGATGCCATTGATTTGATTAATGATATCGATTCTTCCGAGCAACACAAACGAGGAAAGTTTGATAATTGCAATTCCAAAAAACTTATATATGTTTGCCCCCGGTTAAATCTGGAATAAGAAGTGATTTAGGGGTGATTTGTTTATGGACTGGAGTTTCGTGCATAAGGCGTGGGAGAAATGGGCTTCTGCGAGTGTCGTTGGATCTTCTTCTTCTTCATCTTTTTCTTCTGATGGGTCACTCAAAGCCGCTTTTCTTCTCAATTATGACCCAT
Organism: Artocarpus hirsutus; assembly: GCA_946598075.1. Lineage (NCBI taxonomy): Eukaryota > Viridiplantae > Streptophyta > Magnoliopsida > Rosales > Moraceae > Artocarpus > Artocarpus hirsutus. Next base: position 46,728 of record CAMOHE010030546.1, read on the forward strand.
CCGGACCCTCACGCTTGCTCTCTACCATGTAATCTTCTATTCTCTTTTTTTATTTATGTGAATTTTTTTTTAATTTTATAATTTTTTTTGTTTTTCAGAGCAGAAGAAGAAGAAGGAAATATTGGGATAGAAGCAAAACCCATTGAATTTGCACAATTTATGGACTTCATTAAACGTCACAAACTCCAAACAGACACCTTCATTATCGGCCCTAACCAATGTACTTCAATTCTACTCCTTATTTTGTTTACATTGCTTAACATGGTTAGCCTAGGCTTGGTCAAACAAGCCAATTTAACAATTGATGAGGGTATTTGCTGGTAAATTTAAATATTGGGTTATGTTAAGTTAATCCTTGTTTTTGTATTTAAAATGACAGATGTTGTGACATCAATTCATGAGAACTGGTTCAGCGCAAGGTGCATCAACACATCAAAGCCTGCTGGTGAAGGTGCCATCGTCATCCAAACTGCATCATTTATCTTGGTTGCATTGTGAGTGAATCCATACATCACATGATTATGTTTGTGACTTTGTATTTCACCATTTATGAGTCTTGAGTCTTCAGATATGAATATGATAACACTAATACTAATACTAATACCAATACACGATTCGCCTATATGGGATAGTTAGTAATAGTATGTATTTCAATTTAATTTTACTAAGATCTTTGTTTGGAGTTATTAGTGAGTTTGGTAACATTTGTTTCACTTTCATGACAGGTACGATGGTTCTATTGGCTCGGCATCTCGTGCTATGGTGGCTGTTGATCAATTTGCCGTGCAATTAGGTCGAAGAAATCTCTAGCTGCTGTAAACTTTCTGCGACTCTACTCTCGTTTGCTAGATTCAATCAGGTTCCCAAATCAAATGGAGGTACTAAGCTAAATATAATATATATCGGAAACGGATTCGGATGTTTGAGCAGGCTGATATCAGCTGAGTGTACTCTCATCTCCAAGACTAATATATCATGTAAGGAGCTGCGAGGCTCATGAATTAATTTTGATCTAAGTGCAGCTGGTGTGCACTTGAAGATTCATTTGAGGACTAGGGCATTCCTGTAGCAATTCTAATTTTGTAAGAGAAAACATTATAACAAAATTGGTTTGAACCAAAGACCAAGTTTCCAAACTGGCTATGGTCTCAAGACTAATTTATCAAGGTATAGGTAATGAGCTAACTATTAGCAAGGCTGCCAGATGTTTAAACCAAATTACCCTGACGTTTCTCCAAGCGATTGGACTAAATTGCCTGAAATCACAAAAAAACTTGGTGAAACAAACTTAGAAACACAGTTTTTTTTCCCTCCATGAGTGTGCTTGAAACCGTCACAATGCTTTTACTTCATCTTGTTATTTCTACTAACGTCAAGAGTCTCTTAGAGCTGAGGCCTTAGTGGGAGCCTTCTCAAACTGAATAACTGAATAATAGTATATGGTGGGTTCAACCTATGAGTTCTACAATGTTATACGCATTCTATTAGTATATAATGTTCAACATCACTGGTTTCTTTTTATCTTATTCTTTCCATTGTGTTTGGTAGGAGGAATGGATTGAAAGAAGGATGGAGAATATATTGTTTAATAGGAGGGAGAGAGTTTTAAAAGAGAAAATTATATAAAATGTCTCTTACAAACACATCTTATTAAAACTGCCTTCTTAAGTTTGTCTTTTCAAAACAGTCGCTTTTTAATTTTTTTAACAATAATTATGCATTTACTATTTTACCCATGATTTCATATGATTATAAAAAAATAAAAAAAAAAACCTTAAATTAGTTCAATTTTTTTTTTCTCTCCTCTTTCTACGCTTCTCTCTTTCCCCTTTCTCTCCCCATTCGCCTCCCTCTCTCTCATCTCTCCGCCCTACTTCGGCTCCCTTGTCTATCTCTCTTCTCTCCTCCGGCTTCTCTCTCCTTGTTGCATCGTCTCTCATTTTCCTTCTCTCCTTTGTTGCCCTAGGCGCCATCCTCGTTTTCTCATGGAACCGCCATGGCCGCTGTTTTGTTTCTTCCTCAGCCGCAATTAAATGCAACTTTTCAAAAATTTCATCAATACTCTCGTTCTCTGTGTTGCAAGTAAGATCTCTGCATTTTTGTTGGACCTCTGTTTGTTCGAATTGGTTGGATTGCTCTTTAATTAATTTTTCAAGCTTTTCTGATTTTGTTTGCTTTACCAATTTTCATGATTGAGTTCAATTTGGATAAAATGATTCAGCTTATTTAAACTTTTTATTGGATTTTTTTTTTATTTTTTTTTACAGGAAATTGCACCAAATAACACAATTTTAATTTTATAGCAAGCAAATAGCACACTTATAAAAATGTTTAAGTGCATAGTATTTTTGTAGTTATGCGTTGTTTTTAACCACTTGAATTTTCAATTTTATCTCTTCTTTTTTCTTCATTTTCTTCTTCCCTTTCTTTTCGTTTTTGTTTTTCATTATCTTGTTGTTGCGTTGTTTTTTTTATACGTTATTTTATACAAAAATTAATTTTCTTTTAATTTAAGTGGGTTATTTACTAAATATTGTTACATTTTGGTCTCTTTTTTTTATTATCAATTAATGATGGTATAATTCCCTCATTCTTCCAATTAAATTTACTTCAGATTGCATAGTTTAATGGGAGAGTCAGCGTTAACTTGTTCTAACGATTGGTTCATATTTCGGTGTCAGATCAGATTATGTGTAGATTGTTTATTTCTTTTGGCCTATGTTTGTCCCAACAGAAAACAGTCCTGGAATTTTTTTTTTTTTTTTGGAATCGAGTTCAATAACCCATTTTTTCTTTTTCCACTCAATAATTTCTAGAGTGAAAAAGACTACTAGCTGGCTTAAGTTACCTGGTCATACAGGCTAAAAGTTGCTGCCTGTTGCAAACACCACACAACCTATGATCAGACAACTGGAACTGGACAATTGGAATGGTGTTGATAGGTATCATTTCAATGCCAGAGTTGAAAATGATCCCAAAACCGTACACTAATATAAACAGAGTGTATATATGTACATATATATGAGCCCATCAATACTATATCTTATTACAAAATTTTAATTCTTTTTGTTAAGTATCTTTTTGTCAGATGCATATACCAAAACTATGCCAACAAAGTATTGGTTAATTCTTCTCTCTGTCTTTCTCTTGTATTTTATATCAGTAATCTGCAAAAAGGTGCTGCGGAATTATTCCACTTGCACTATTTTAATTGCTAGATTATAAAAACAAAAAGTTTTTGGAATTTTTCGTCAATATCAAATCAGTATGGTGAATGGGGAGTGAAAGATTGCTCACGTAACCAACTTCGAATTAAGAAAATGAAAGTGACTCCTAATCTGCTCAAAAGAGACTTTGAAAACAGCCATCTAGATTAGAGTTATGGAAGTTTTTGATGTAAGCTTATAAATCCGATTCAATTATGCCAAAAACAATATGCATAACAAAAACAATACGGAAGCGTGAAAACTTGTTTACCTCCAGCCATTGCATTGTGCAGTCAAAGACATCAAAATTTTGTGATTGTAGTTTGAGTATGCCTCCCTTGGGTGCTTCCAAGCCCTCTCAAAAACTCAATTGATGGTGTTGGTTTTTTAAAAGAGTTTTCTGGACTTGGGGACCAAGTTTGTTCAAAAATGAACAAAAAATTTGTTTTTCTCTGCAGAAAATCCTTCCATCAAGGATTCTGATACTGCTTCAAAATGCAGTTACCAAGGCTTATAATTATGGTTTTAATGAAAATATAAATAGGAGACCATTTGTATGCAAAACCGTTAAAAGAATTAAATTGGTTTCAATTAGAAACCGTTAAAATACAAACGTTTACATTCTCCCACTTGGTCTCTATATCTAACCTTATATTCATTAAACCCAAACTTTTAGAAAACAAATACATGAATCATAACGATAGTTCCTCTAATTGTGAGTATTATCTTCCATGCATTACTATGTATTGTTTACCAAACTTTATTCCTTATATGGTAACTTAACTTTATGAATAAACCCAATGTTTATTCTTGGTCCTACTAAATGTGAATTTTCTCCAATAACTTTTATGCGCAAATCAAATATGAGAAAACATCACAACTGAATAAGAGTTTCATTAAGACTGTAAATTGTATGTACAAACAAATTTACATTGTAGAACCAAGTCCCATCTGAACTACATGATCCTTAAATGACTTCGGTGGCATTCCTTTTGTCAAAGGATCTCCGATCATCAATTCACTGCTTATATGCTCTATGACTACTTTATTTTCCTTAACGCGTTCCTTTATGGCTAAGTACTTAATGTCGATATGTTTACTTCGACTGCCACTCTTATTATTCTTAGCCATAAAGACAGCAGCTAAATTGTCACAATATATTCTTAATGGCCTAGACACAGAATCTACAATTCTAAGGCCTAACATGAAACTTTTCAACCATACACCATGTGAAGTAGCTTCAAAACATGAAACGAACTCTGCCTCCATTGTGGAAGTAGCAACCAACGTTTGCTTTCCACTTCTCCAGGATATAGCTCCTCCAGCTAGCATGAAAATATAACCAGAAGTTAATTTTCTCGAATCAACACAGCCAGCAAAATCTGAATCAGAGTAGCCAATCACCTATAGATTGTCAGTTCGCCTATACATAAGCATGTAATCCTTTTACCTTGAAGGTACCTCATCACCTTCTTTACAGCCCTCCAATGGTCAATGCCTAGGTTACTCTGATATCTGCCCAACATTCCTACAGCAAATGCAATGTCAGGTCTTGTGCAGACCTGAGCATACATAAGGCTTCCAACAGCTAAAGCATAAGGAATGTTGCTCATTTGATTTTTCTCGAAATCATTCCTTGGGCATTGGTTCAGATTGAACTTGTCACCCTTCATGATAGGTGCTACACTTGGTGATCAATCTTTCATCTGAAATCTGTCTAAGACTTTATTGATATAGGTTTCCTGCGATAGTCCCAAAATATATCGAGATTTATCCCTATGGATCTTAATGCCAATGACATAAGATGCCTCACCCATATCCTTCATATCAAAGTTCTTAGAAAGGAATTGTTTCACCTCATATAGAAACCCCTTATCATTGGTAGCAAGAAGGATATCATCCACATATAAAACAAGGAAACAAATCTTACTCCCATTGACCTTTTGGTATATGCATTGATCCATGATGTTCTCTTCAAAACCAAATGAAGTGATGACATCATGGAATTTCAAATATCATTGACGGGAGGCCTGTTTCAAACATATATGGATTTCTTGAGTTTGCATACCAATTGCTCACCATCACTAGAGGAGAATCCTTTAGGTTGTTTCATGTAAACCTCTTCCTCTAGATCACCATTAAGGAATGCCGCTTTCAAATCCATCTGATGTAGTTCAAAATCAAAATAAGCCACTAATGCCATAATCACACGAAGGGAGTCCTTTTTGGATACAGGAGAAAAAGTCTCCGTGTAATCTATACCCTCCCTTTGAGTGAATCCTTTAGCAACGAGTCTTGCCTTATATCTTTCAATGTTGCCTAATGAGTCTTTCTTTGTTTTGAAGACCCATTTGCATCCAATGGCTTTTACACCATCAGGCAACTTGACAAGATCCCAGACCCCATTAGATGACATAGAGTTCATCTCTTCTTTCATGGCATCATACCACAAGTTAGATTCCTTACAACTCATGGCTTGTGAAAACGTTTCTGGATCATTTTCGGCTCCTATGTTGTAGTCAGACTCTTGTAGATACACAATATAGTCACTAGGCATAGCTGATCGCCTTATTCTAGTAGATCTCCTTAATGCTGGTTCAACATTTTCTTGAAGAGCATGTTGATCAACTGGCTGTTCAACAAATTCTT
>CAMOHE010030547.1:0-26751 GCA_946598075.1 Artocarpus hirsutus
TTTTTTTTTTTTCTTTTTTTTTCCCTACTTTCCGGTCCGATCCTTGTGATGCTTCAACAACTTTGACTAATTAACCTCTGAAATCTGAATTAAAGCCCCATTTCGTGCGTCTATGTGCTAATAAATTAAAAGTAACGTTTCCAGAAGCTATTAACCTTGCCCTTACTCTGTGGGTTTTTTCTTGTTTATATTTGAAATCCTTTTATCCCTCGGTAGTTGATGATAGAGAAACGCTTTTTTTCATTCTCATATTTAGTCTTGTTTTATTTGTTAGAGCCTTAAAACTCGACAAAAAGTTATATCGATAAGATACAATTTTGAACCGTTAGATCCTATTATAATCATATTATATTAAAAATGTTGATAAATAAACAAAACTTGATAAAGACGTGATCATTAAAAACTACATCCTACTTGCTAATAAAATATTTGTGTCGTACCTTAATTAAAAACTGCATCATACTAGCTAGTAAAATATTTGTATTTGTCAATACTCTTGCGTTATGGGTTTTTTTGTATATAAAATCCATTTATCTCTTATCATGTGATGATAGAGAAACACTTTTGTTCACTCTCATATATTCACTCCTATTCCATTAGCCAGAACCTTCAAACTCCACTTCTTGTCCGGTGGGACAGAGAAGAAAGGAAAATCCTATCGGTAAGGCAAGAGTTTTAAACCATCAAATCACATCATAATTACATTATTATCAAAAACAAGTTGATAAATAAATAAAACTTTAATAAAGACATGACCACTAACTACATCCTAGTAGCTGGTAAAATATGTGCATCATTCCCTACCATGTATAATATTAAATGGAAAATCATATTTGGACAATTGTCAAAACGTCTAATCGACAGTAAGATCTTTGTGCTTCTGTTGGCAGTGAAACCCAAGGCAAGGAATGCTTCATATGAAGATATTCAACATGAATGATGCTTGGACCATGCCAAAATATTTTTCTACTACATAATTGAGCCTTTTCTACTTTGAAAGACTAGTTTAAACAAAAGGGTTTAATCACTTAAAACTATAACACATCTAAAACTGCTTTGAGTTGTGCCTGTGAGACTTTAGGACGCATAGCAAGTGACAAACCAACAATTTTTAGACCGGTTGCCCCAATCTTACCGAAAAGCAAATTCTGGTTTACTTAGAGCTTTGAATCTCCTTCCCATTATCTAATTCTTAAAGACCATATATTGATTTAGAAAAAGTCTGGTCCTTGCTTTCTTTCCCCTAACAAGACATTCATCATGCTTATTACATATCCTTCTTCTTTTTTTTTCAAAACGAAGATAAAATATATGATAGGGCTCACCATATATCTTATCCAAATCCAACCTAACTTGGACTGAGGTGAACACCGCTCTTTTTTTTTTTTTTTTTTTTTTTTTTTTTTGACAACCCAAACTCGGATCGAGATCACTAGCAAATCTATGAGAGAAGTTCAATCAAATAACAATAATTGAATTATGGCATGGACACGGCAGTGTAAGAATATTTAGGATATAATTAACACTATGCCATTTCTTCCCTGTTAAAGGCACCAGTGATGTTGAGTATCACATGCTAGTAGAGATTAAATCCCATATAATGGGGCCCACAAATGAGACCAACTTTCTTTTAGTTGCGGTACTTGACATCAGTGGTGTCCTAAGTGTTTTTCTTTCTTACTAATCTCTGATGCTTCTTCTAGTTATGTTTGCCTCTTAAATTTTTGTTTGTTGGAGGAAATAAGGAAGAGGGTGGTTGATTTTTATGCCCTTTAGAGAACAAAAACTACTCTTTGTCCAGTACTAGCATACAAAGTGTAGAGTTCTAGCTGGAAATGTGAAGAGAAAAATATAGCTAGAAAGAAGAATCACAACCACTAGCCAAAGCCTATAATTTTCAGTAAGAAAATTTATGAGCCTCCTATGTTTTATATGACTAGGCTTCACATCTTACAGCCCATTTCTCCAAAATAAAGAAGGGAATAATCATTGAGCAAATTTAATTCTCACAAGGAGCCTGCAAATGCGCGTAAGAATTAATGGTTTGAACTGTACATTGACTTTCACTTGCTCTGTGTAAGCAAAAAGGGAATACATAATTTTGAAAAGAGATCAAAAGTAGTTGCCCCTGTAGACTATGAAGGAGAAATTTTCGTTAATTTTGATCTAATGAAAATATACAAAGATTCTAATCACTTTCCTATTGCAAATAACATGAGGTAATCAAAAAATCATCAGAGTTAATAGAGCTTTGGGAAAATAATCACGTACGTTCACGAGAAGTCGTCTTTCAGAGGAAGATCATCAGTTGGAGACGAAACAAAGTTTGCTTGCTCATTGGACTCGATAAGCATCAAGACGACTTCTCGCATCGATGGCCGGCCAAGAGGGGACATGCTCGTGCACAATAGAGCAATTTTTAAGACTGTAAGCATATGATCAACCATACTTTTGTCGTCGAGATTCAATCGATTATCAAGTATCCCAGAAGTCAATGAATGGTCTCGGATATAGTGTCTCACCAAAGTGACAAGGTCACCTCCTTCTTCTAGCGGTTGTACAGGAGTCTTTCCAGTTAGCAACTCCAATAAAACTACCCCATAGCTATAAATGTCACATTTTTCTGTAACCTTCATGGTGTAAGCATATTCTGCAATGAATCAAAAATACAGAAATATTACAACAACATTCTTTGATTAAATTAGATTCGATAAGCTACGCAATAGAGAAAATATGTAAACATATGAATGTACTGCATAAATGGTGGTCAATAAATAACTGTATGCCAAAAAGGCCTTACCAGGAGCAATATATCCATATGATCCAGCAACTGCTGACATTGATTTGGAATGAGGCATATCAATTACTTTTGCCAAACCAAAATCACCAACGTGGGCTTCAAAGTTCCGATCAAGTAGAATATTGGTGGACTTTATATCGCGGTGAATAATTCTTGGTTTGCAGTCATGATGTAAATATGCAAGACCTTCAGCAGCTCCAAGAGCAATTGTGTAACGTGTTGGCCAGTCCAAGCTAGAAGAGGCGCCATGAAGCAATTCGCCCAAGCTACCATTATCCATGTATTCGTAAAGAAGCAAATTAGAACCTTGGTGATAGCAAAATCCATATAATTTCACAATGTTGCGATGCCTGATTTTCCCAAGAGTCGAAATCTCAGCTCGAAAACTGTTCTCAATGTTATTCCCCTCTCTATTAGATGCTAGCTTCTTAACAGCAACAGTCTTTCCCGAATGCATTACCGCCTTATAAACAGTTCCACAAGCTCCCCTTCCAACAGCAAAGCTTTCATGGAAGTTATTAGTCGCCTCGACAAGATCTTGGAACGTGAACCCATCCTTCGGAGGAAAGTAGACATCCGAATCAGGAGATGGAACACCCTCTTGCACAGAAACGACTGTCTCAGAGGGACATTTCATGGAATATAGGATGATAACAATAAAAACAAGAGAAACACCACCTACAGCAGCGGCAACTGCTGTAATGATCTTTCCCCGATGAGTTTCACTACTTTTCAAAGGGGGATCATAATACAGGTTTCCACCACATTCGCTAAGGGGCCTACCACAAAGCCCTTTGTTTCCAACAAAGCTGCTAACAGGCATGTTCTGAAACAGAGGTATGGAAGGTAAAGGTCCAGTAAGGTCATTGTATGAGAAGTTGCACCCCAATAAGCTCGACAAGTTCTCCAATGTGCTCGGGATTTCACCGCTCAAATGGTTGTTGTTGAGCAGGAGAAACTCAAGCAAATTGAGATTGCCAAGCTCCGACGGTATATTCCCAGTCAGGTTATTAAAACTAAGATTCATTGCAATCTGCAAGCCTGAAAGGGCACCCAACTCTGGAGGTATCTCACCCGAAAACATGTTTCCACCCATTTGTAACTCTGTCAAGCGGGAGAGATTTCCTAAGGCTGACGGTATATTTCCCGAGAATTTATTCTCAGAAAGCCGAAGAAGCTCCAACTGCAGAAGGGTTCCAATCTCATCAGGCAACGGACCTTTAAAGCTATTCCGACTAAGATCGAGACGCTGTAGCATCTTGCAGTTAACTATATCGGGTGGAATTTTCCCAGTGAGAAAATTGGATGATATGTTGACAGTCACCAACTTAGAAAGGCTTCCTATTTCCTTCGGCAACTCAGAAGTGAAGTAATTGTCAGAAATGTGAAGCCTCTGCAGCTTCTTGCAGTTTCCTATCTTTGGAGGAATCGGACCATTGAACCTATTCCGTTCCAAACCAATAGCAGAAATGTTCACCAAATCGCACAGCTCTGAAGGAAAACTCCCAGTGAGACTGTTACCAGCGAGTCCAAGTTGCGTCAATGATTTGCAGTTCAATATCCCGGTCGGGATATTTCCATACAGTCTATTAGACCCCAGATTTAACAAAATCAGGTTAGAGTTTTGACATAGATGAGGAGGTATTCTTCCAGTCAGGTAGTTATCTGAAAAATCAACTACCCAAAGTTGGCTGTAGAGTCCAAGCCCCTCAGGAATGCTACCATTAAGAGAGTTGTCAAATAGCTGGAACTGTATCATTTTATTCAAGTACTGAAACCCATATGGAATGGGACCTTCAAGATAGTTTATTGAAAGGTCAAACTTTGTCAAGTTTTTCAAGTTACTAAGCTCACTTGGTATTACACCTGTAAGCTGGTTCTGAAAGAGGTACAGTAACTGTAGACCGGTTATCTTACTGAATTCAGTGGGGATCTCGCCCGTCAAATAGTTCTCTGAGAAATCGATTTCTGCTCCCAGAGAAAGATTTCCAATTTCCCTTGGGATAGTTCCATTTAACTCGTTTCCATAAATGTACAGCCTCTTCAAGGACTTGAGGTTCCCAATCTCACTGGGAATTGGTCCGGTTAGAGAATTCCCATACAAAGCAATAGTCTCCAGGCTTGAACAATTCCCAAGTTCCTTGGGAATAGGTCCGGAGAATTGATTGTCCCACAGAATCATATCCGTCAAGCCCCCGAGCATCCCGAGCTCTTTTGGCAATTCCCCTCCTATATCGTTTTGAGCAAGACCAAGCAGCTCTAAGCTCTGGCAGCCGCCTATTTCAGCCGGTATGCTACCAGAAATAGCGTTCTGACCAGCTCTAAACGTTTTAAGATTCTTGAGGTTCCCAATTGAATTAGGCAATGGACCGGTAATGTTGTTGGTGTAGGCCACAAACTCGACCAGTGAAGTCAACTTCCCCAGCTCCTCTGGTATGGAACCGGAGAGCTTGTTGTTGCACAAGTTCAAACTTCTTAAGTTAGACAAATTACCCAATTGGGCAGGAATTTGCCCAGTGAATTGATTGTTGTTCAGAAAGAGTTCTTGCAAGCTCGAGCAATTCCCGATCTCCTTCGGTATGTTTCCAGAAAGCGCATTGTAGGTGAGATCAAGACGAGTCAGGTGGACTAAACCGCCAATGCTAGGGCTCACCTTTCCTGAGAGATTCATGGAACTCAACTCAAGAGACCAAACAACTCGATAGTAACCAGAAGTGCAATTTACTCCATGCCATCTGCACGGTGTCTCATCGTTGGGATTCCAATTCCCCAGCAAATTAAATCTGTCATCAAGACTGTTCTTCAGCTCCAGGAGGTAAAGCCCCTCAGAATTCAAACCCTCTGAAGTGAAAACTAGCAGAGTTAAGACGAGTGAAAATCCAGCAAACCCCGCCTCCAAAACTTTCCGCAGCTCGAAATTTGCCAACATTTTAGTAACTCCCAGACAATCACAACCAGCATATGATCAGATAATCAATCAACACCTGCAGAAGCACAAGTGTTCTTTAGAACACAAATCTATTTCCTTGGCATCAACTCAACATACAAAACACTCAATAATATCAAGTTAATTGCTAATTACAAGCAATCTCTTATTGCAAAATAAAACAACACACAAGCTGGATTGAGGAACCTCAAAACTCATAAATGAAGAAAATTCAAGCTACATGCATGCTAGTTAGAGAAATCAATCATTAATTTAAAAAAAAAAAAAAAAAAACCAATAACAACAACAACAACTTAAATTCAGTGATAGACAATCCAAGAAATCAAATGGGGTCATCAGAAACCTTTAAAGAAACTTACTTTAATCACCCGAAAATAAAAACCATAGGATCCCTTATAAGATAAAAACAAGACAAAATTCATTCCAATAGTCAAATTCATAAACTTTACACATAACATATCAAAAAATAAAAAATAAAAAATAAAAAACCCCAAAAAAAGTAACAAAAAAGAAGAGCATTTAAATCACCTTTTTATTCTTTTTAATCACTCATCGAAGAAGAGATAGTAGAAACAGCAAGTCCACCACTTGGCGACATTATTGACCCTCTGAAATGACAAACTGAAAACCATGGAATTCATAAATCAGAATCCAGAATTAAAAAAAAAGTGTCCTTTTCCTCCTCCTTTTTTTGGTTTTCCCCCTAACAAATGGTGGGGTGATCTCCGATCTACAGAAGACCCAAGCTTTGTTGCTTAAATATCTCTCAAAGCAGAGTTTTCCCCCCTTTTCTCGCGGCTTTTTCCCACCCAAAAAGAAATCAAAGAAAAAACTCTCCCACTTTTCTCCTCACCCAAAAAGAAAGATTATAATATTAATATTAATGAAATGAAAGAGGAGGACGTGTTTAATGGTGAAATCTGAGCTCTTGGGGATGAAACTCTAATGGCCGACAAGCATGCTTTCATGTCATCGCTCTCATTCCCCCCCTCTCTCTGTATGGTAGTGAGAGAAAGTTGTTTCTCTCCCCAGATGAAAGAGAACCGTGGTGGGGTGGGGACGAGTTTTCTTGTTCTTCTTCTTCTTCTCCTTTTTTTGAGTGCGAGGAGAAAGTGAACGAGAGAACTGTGGGAACTTTTTAGGCGAGGCAAAAGGCCTACCTATTTTGTATAATGTCGTAATAATGGCTATGAAATTAAAACCATTTTCTAGGGAAAATTCTTTCTTTCTTTTTGGGCTTGATTTTAAAAAAGAAAAAGAAAAAGAAAAAAAAAACTGTGTTTTTGAAGGTGGTTGGTGGGTTCTGAATTCTATGATGATAATAACATTTTGGTAAGTTTTGGATTTTAGTTCCTTATTCTAATCTTTAATGATGAAAGAAAATCCGCTTTGAAGTATTGCCACGTCATTGATAACTTCATCCTTAAAATTTTTTAACAATTTTTGTGACAAAAAACCCTTTTTTAAAATTTAATTAATATTTATGAGATAAGAAAAATATTTGCAACTTCATATTTGCAAATCACATGCCCAAAGAGTTGATCAACATTTCTACCAAAAACTATTGTTACCTTTAATACTTCCTTAGTCAAATGAATCCAAGGTTTACACGTAGCTAGTCAATCTACAATGTCACAAATAAATCCACGGGTTTTTTTAAAAAAAAAATGAAAAAGAAACGATTTTTGTTTAATATTTAAGTTTGAGTTATAACCGTGCATGCTGTTATATACAATATTTTGGCAAAAAAATTATTATTTTTCAAATACCAAAATTTATAAACATCAAATCCCTTCAAAAATTTTAAAAATTCACAATTTTTTCCAGCCTTTTAATATGAACTCATTTTGGTAAATGATTTTCATATGTATATGTGCTTTTCATACACCTCTTTTGTAGTAAAATTTCTTATTACACATTAATAAAATTACTTTTACGAACACAAGTATTTAAAAAAAATACTCATTATACACCCCACGTCAAACAAAAAATTTGTTATGTCCTAGTTTTTGTAAAGAATAAAGATACATTCTGATATTCAAGAGTCTCCCAAAAATAAGTATATGGTTTCGTTTTTTTTTTTTTCAAAATTTTCATTTTTTTTTATTGTTTTAAATTGTTGAACCCCCACTCAAACTATATATTATGATGCATAGTAGCTTATGAAGAAAATGGTGTGTACAAATTGATTTTTCTAAAATGAGTATACACCAATCAATTCGTGTATACACCTTTTTTAAGCATTTTGGGTTTTCCACAACGATATCAAAGAAAAACCATCTACAAGTATCAGGAAGACGATTGAAGCCAAAAAAAAAAAAAAAGAAACTTAAAAAAAAAGGGTTAGAACTAGTCTAGACGAATTGATTAGTGTATACCAATTGATTATTGTGTATACACCAATCAAACGATCGGAACTAGTCTACATTATTCTGTTTGACTATTTTTTTTTTTTCCCTTCAAACAATATATAATGGTGCATAGTAGCTTTTCTTACCTGAAGAAAATGGTGTGCACGAATTATTTTGAAAGAGATGTAACAAGTACAATATAGGCGGTTAAAAAACTATTTAGGTGTAAGGAATTTTTTGGTATCTTTGAAGAGGTATAACGAGTAAGAAAAGTAATGATGTCTCCTATTTATATGTGTAGATATATTAATAAGAAATATCATAGATATATTAATAAGAAATATTCAAGACTAAAAGGGTGTTTGAAAGGGTGATAGTAATTAGTGGTTAGAACTATTTTTATTGTAGCATGTGAGAGCTTTACACTATGGCAATTTTTTTTATTGTTATTGTAGCATGTGAGAGCTTACACCGTTCATAACTGAGTTTGTAATAGGAACCGTGCCAGTGAAACATAGGGTAATTGATATAGCAACTTTTTAAGTATATTTTAATAGAAAGAATAATAACTCTCCCTAAAACAAATAATAACTAAAAATAAAATTTAATTCCCTGATTCAGCTAAAAAAATAAGTCTAATAATTTTCTTTCAAAGATCATAGAAACAAAATTTTAAGGCATATTCTTTTTTTTTTTTTACGTCACTGCTCTTTTTCTTATATATATACTTTATTACATAAAATTTAAAGAGAACCCTATAAACTTGTAGGGGCTGTGAGGTGGACCGGGCAAGTAGGGCCCACGGATCATCTAGATGATCCACGATTCTTTTTCCCTCTGGATGATGACTTGGGGGTGATAGCTCTATAAGCTGTCAGCTGAGTAACTTTATGTCCAAATCCAACGGTCCACATTTGTGGCTCATGAGTATGACAACTAAAATAACAATAACACTGTTGAAGCCTAAGGGCTAAATTGGTGGGCCCACTAAAAGAATAAGTAAAAAAATTTAAAAAGTTGAAAAATAAAAATAAACTAGAATACAATGAGATAGAGGAAGAAAGTCTGAAAGAGATGGGGCAATTGATAACGGTTGGAGCACATGGGAGGCCAAATAGACCATTTCTGTTGACTTGGAAAGTAATAGAAGGAGTTGGTTCACTTCCACTTAGGGAAAAAAAAAAAAAAAGCAAAAACAAAAAAAAAAAACAAACAAAGCAAAACAACGCATCACTGGTTCTATCATTTGCCGACCAATTTCTTGTTAGCATTATTATGCAAATATCCGTTTAAGACACATTTGTTGCTTGTTCTATTGGATCTCAATTCATCATCATTAGAGGACAATACAAGTTCAATTTTGATTCATATTTCTCTCTCTTTCTCTTAAAGTATTTATGTTCATGTTCACACCTGCAAGGAATAATATGCTTTAGTGCATTGTTTTTACAACATACGTCATTAGTGATATATCGGTGAGTGATTACTTGGGCATCCCGTGGAGATAGTAAGAGTGTAGAGGATTAAGCGAGGATGAAAACGTCAACAATAATGTTGATTTTTTCACAAGATTATCCATATTTTCATGTTTCAACGTGGACACAAGTGGGAAGGATTTTTTTAAGTATATCGGTAAAATGTCTATAATATCTACAAATATTCACAATATTTGTAAACGTTAGTGAATATCTACGATATTTTTTATTATGTCTATAAAATATTCAAAAATTCAAGGAATTTATTTTTTTGCACAGAAAAAAAAACAGTTTGTAGTAATTTTTTTATTATAATTTTTCAATAAGATGTGAAAATATTTTTTTATTGTTTTGTTGCTCTTTAGAGAACATATGAATTTATTATTGAGGATTCTATTGTTTTGAGCTTTAATTCCATGAGTACAGGATCTAACCAAAGTTCATATGGTTATAATATTTCTTATAATTCTCAAATGGGGTCTAGTTCGAAACCATTATGATTTCTTTGATATATTTGTGCATCCTCCACCACAAATTAGTATTGATATCTATTGGAGGTGTGCTCGGCGCTATCCCTGAGGACTGCCCCGTTGGCAACTTGGCAACTGTGCTCAACAAAGTCATCAAGAAGACAATCCGCAACCTCCTGAGATCGGCTCTTCCTTTCGAGGTGCTCTGTAGGGCCTCCGTTAGCCACAACACAAGGCATCATCTCCTAAGAAAGAACACATGCTCGGGTCAAATTGTCAGAGCCTGCAACCAAGGAGCAACTCACCTCAAAAGGTCAACATTTAGCCTCATTCCACCCTCAAATTGGGACCAATCCTTCGATGGAGTTCACGACACTTGTCAACTGCTCTTTGGCAAGTCTTGATGTGACACATGGGTCATAGGTCAAGCCCACCTAACACCCTATTTAAGTGGTAACCTATAAATAGAACGCATTTACTACAACTTAAGGTAACGTACTCTTTCCCAACTAACTCCACTCTCGTACTCTACCGAATAGGTACTTGACTTAAGAGTCAGAGAGCCTTTGGCCGACACCATACCAGTGCCCCCTTACCTTCAATGTGTCCCTCTTCTTGTTTCAGGTTCACCCTGATAGGCCGAGACAAGCAGGGAAAAGCCATCCGAGCACTGTACACAACCGCACATGGTGTTTACAGACAATAGTCCAGTGCTAGACCTCAATAGTATGGCACTAGAGGAAGGGCGCATATGCCTTTCCAGCACTCAAATTTAACAGCCACATTCACTAACAATCTAAACATGGTGACTGAGGAAGTACTCAGGATGAGGGTGCCCAATAAGTAGGGTCAGGGAACACCTAAAACCAAAACCAGAACAGACCTTGAAAGAGATCTCGAGCAGCAAGATCCCAATCTAGCGGCTAGGGCAAAACAGATCGCTTAAGACCCTATCCGAGAACTCATCGTCGTCGTGCTCACTCACAAATGGCGCAACAACAAGCTCAACAGCAACCACCTCCTGCTCTCCTTCCTTCGACCTAGGAAGACTAGGCTAGGGGTCAAGTAGGGTAGAGTTGTGACTCTTGACACGAATCAGACTCCAAGCATAACAGACAAACCACTAAAGGTATCTCAACAAACAACAAACTTGTCCAAGAAGGCCAAATCAGTCCTTAAGGGGCCATGACCGTCCCTCGCAAGGTTCATAAGCATCTATCTTAGATAGGCTTAGAGACCAAGAAGATCATCATCCTTAGGACAAGCAGGATGGAAGAGACGAAAGGGTTGAAAGTGGAGCCCAATATAGGGTGAAATTGTCCAAAGATACCAAGAGCCGCTAATTTTGAGACTTGCAACAGTAGATAAACCCAATCCAAAACTATCGATTTGGAGTCAATGAAGGCGACATGTCAAAACCAACATTCACCGACACCATCATGCGGACTCCTATGCCCAACAAGTTCAAAGTTCCACAAATCAAGGCCTATGACAGGACGACTGATGCTAACAAGCATCTGGAGCTGTACCAAGGACGCATGTTACTCCAAAATGCCAACGACATTGTAATATACAAGGCGTTTTCCCTTACTCTAATCAGCCCAGCTCAGCAGTGGTTCCAACATATTGAGTTGGGCACCATGACCTCATTTTGCCAACTATCTGATGCCTTCTCGATAGCCTTTGCCACATCCAAGGCAAAGAACTGACCACCTTTATGCTGTCAAACAAGGTGACAAAAGCGTTAGAGACTACATTAATCGTTTCACCTAAGCTACATTTGTGGTGAGGCAGATCGAAGATGAGACCCTAAAGTACGCTTTCATGAAAGGCCTCAAAGACAGGAACTTGATTTGGTCGCTCGCCCTCAAGCAACCAAGCATGCTTTCTCAGATGCTTGGTTATGCTCAAAGGCACGCCGATGTGACCAAATATATAAAGAGTCGCCGAGAAGGTGAAGGCAGCAACAGCAAAAGCAAAAACAAAAGGAAGAAGTAGAAGACTCTGTCGAGCAGAACGAGATCGACCAAAGTAAGAAGCTGAAGATAGACAAATCTAAGGTCCGATTGGGAATTTCTAGAGCTACACACCCTTAGTCACCAACATTGACGAGGTGCTGAACCAAGTAAGTAACAGAAATCTGTAGGTGGATCCACCTCCATTGAAGGGAAATAGAGCCAACAACATAGTCCAGCGTATGCTGATTGATAGTTGTAGCTCGACTGATATCTTGTTCAAATAGGCTTACGATAAGTTAAAGATCAACAACGCCACGCTAACCCCGATTCAGACACCTCTGAACAGCTTCATAGGGAAATGTGTTCGAGTAATAGGTCTTGTCGGTCACCTTTAGGGAGGGTGCTACTTGGGTAACATGCTTAGTCGATTTCCTCGTCGTCGATAAACCCTCCTAACACAATATCATCATCGGGCAACCAACCCTCAATGCCTTCAAAGCCATGGTCCCCACTTATCATCTAGGATGAAATTTCCAACAAAAAATGGCATCGGAGTAATCAAGTTGAGGCAAAAGGACTCCTATGAGTGCTACGCCAAGGCCGTCAAAGAAGCTACAGCCCAGTAAATGACTGTCTCAAACATATTTAAGGTCGATAAGATGGCCTTGCCTACCGAGCAAGAACCAAAAATGCTATTTGACCTAGATCCCTATATGCCAAAAAAGAAGTGTGAGCCATGCCTATAAAAGACCTAGTGTCGTACAACTTAAACCCCGAACACCTCGACCGGATGGTCCAACTCAGGTCTTAGGTGAAACCTGAGATCCAGGTCTACCTAGAGAACTTCTTACCAGAATACCGAGATGTGTTTACCTGGTCTTATAAGGACATGGCCGACATCAACCCTAGCACCCTCTACCACTACCCCGATGTCCACCCAAAGCACAAACCGATCATCCAAAGGAGAAGAGCATTAAACCCGAAGACGTATGCCGCCATCAACGAAGAAGTCTAAAAGCTTTTGAAGGCTGGGTTCATCTAGGAGGTCACATACCTAGAGTGGTTAGCGAACATAGTCCTAGTCAAAAAGGCTAATAGGAAGTGATGGATCTGTATAGATTATACCGACCTCAACAAAGCCTAACCAAAGGATTGCTTCCCACTACCCCAAATAGACCAACTGGTGGACGCAATGGTCGGGCATGAGCTACTGAGCTTCATGGACGCCTACTCCAGATACAACCATATCAAAATGGTCGAAGAAGATCAAATAAAGACTACCTTTACCATAGATCAGGAACTATTCTGCTGCATAGTCATGCCATTTGGACTGAAGAATGCTGGGGCCATCTACCAACACCTTATGAACAAAATTTTTGCTCGACTGATCAAGAAAACCATAAAGGTCTATGTCGATGACATGCTTGTCAAATCTATTCGAGTAGTGGACCATATTGCCAATCTTTGAGCAAGCTTTGATATTCTCTAGGAATATAAGATGAAACTTAACCCGACCAAGTGTGTGTTTGGGGTAGAATCTGGCAAGTTCCTCAGATTTATGGTCAACCACCAGGGCATTGAAGTCAATCCTATCAAAGCTTAGGCCATTATAGATATGCACTCTCCCTGCTCTGTCAAGGAAGTACAGAGGCTAACCAGCATGGTAGCAGCCTTATCTAGGTTTGTCACTTGGTCTTCCGACAAATGCCAACCTTTTTTACCAAACACTCAAGGGGAGGTTTGAATAGAGCAGGAAATATGAAGAAGCATTCTAAAATCTCAAGAGATATTTGGCCACGCCTCTGCTCTTATCCAAACCTTTACTAGGAGAGACACTCTATGCCTACTTGGCTGTTTTCGAAAAAAAAGTAAGCTCAACATTTTTTTGAGTAGAAGACAGTGTCTAAAAGCCGATCTACTAAACCAGCAAGGCATTTCTAGATGCCGAGGAATGGTACCCTCTGTTGGAGAAGCCGGCACTTGCTCTCATTACCTTTGCCTAGAAGCTCTGACCTTATTTCTAATAGTACACAATTCGAGTCTTGACAAAGATCCCTTGAGCCAAATCCTCCAAAGTCCAAAAATATATTGTTGAATGGCCAAGTGGTCAGCTGAGCTCGGGCAATATGATATACATTTTGTGCCCCAAACAGCCATAAAAGCACAAGCTTTGGCCAATTTCATTGCAGAATTCACGGACGCTGAGCAGATCACCCCTTCGGCCAAAAAAGGTCCCGTCGAAGACCAAGACGCCCCTAGTAATAGTAATGCCAAGCTCGACCCCTAGTGGAAACTCTTAATAAATAGATCATCAAGTATGAGTAGCTCGGGTGGCGATCTCATCCTCACCAGTCCAGATGGCTGCAAGGCAAGCTATGTGCTTCGCTTTGAGTTTAAAGCATCCAATAATGAAGCCGAATATGAAACCTTCATAGGCAGGCTCAGAATCAAGCGAGACCTCAAAATGTATCGTATCCACATCCACGACGATTTATTACTCGTTATCCAACAGATCACCGGCGGGTTTCAGGCCCAAACTAAGTCCATGACTACATATTTAAAAGAAGTCAGAGTCCTACTCGGACAATTCAAAGCCTAATATTTTGTTTAGATCTCGAGGTCCAAGAACTCTAAAGCCAATATGCTCGCTTGACTAGTCTTGGGCCTAAAAGATAGTGACTTGAAGTTAGTTCTAATAGAGAGGTTGACCAAGTTAAGCATCAACAAAGAAGGGGTAAACGTAGCTGAAAAGCAAGCAAGCACCTGGATGGACCCGATCATCTGATATCTAATCACAACAAAGCTGCCTAGCGACCAAGAGGAAGCCCGATGTATTCACAATAGCTCGGCCTGATATTCAATGATTGGGAGAAAACTCTACAGACACGGCTACACCACACCTTACCAGAGATGTGCTAGGCCTCAAGAAGCTTAATACCTTATGTAAAAAATTCATAGCGGTTTGTGTAGCAATCATACAAGGGGCACTTCTTATCACTTAAGTGCCTCCACTAGGGCTACTATTGGCCGACCATAGACCAAGACTGCTAAGAATATACGCATAAATGCCTCAAATACCAACAGTTTGCTTGAATAATTAGACAACACGTCTAGCCACTTAACTCCACTATATCTGCCTGGCCATTTGCCAAATGAGCCATCGTCCTGACCAAACCATTACCTCTGGCTCGACCACAATTCAAATACTGTGTAGTGGCCATCGACTACCTCATCAAGTGGGTAGAGGTCAAACCCTACACTGACATGATCGAAGCCAAATATACCAACTTTATTTGGAAGAATATCATCTACCAATATGGCATCCCATGTACCATAGTCACCAACAACGCCAAGCAGTTCAAAGCAACCAGTCTCCTCAGTATATGTGAACAGCTTGGAAGCAAGAAGGTGTTCTCCTCACCTCCTCACCAGGGTACCCTGGGAGTAATCAACAGGTTGAAGTAGTCAACAAAACTATC
This sequence comes from Artocarpus hirsutus, assembly GCA_946598075.1. Taxonomy (NCBI): domain Eukaryota; kingdom Viridiplantae; phylum Streptophyta; class Magnoliopsida; order Rosales; family Moraceae; genus Artocarpus; species Artocarpus hirsutus. The sequence goes on from CAMOHE010030547.1 coordinate 15,481, forward strand.
AAAGACAACCTAAAGAAGAAATTAGAAGGGCTTAAAGATGCATGGATCGACGAGCTCTTAAAAGATTGTAGGCATACCATATTACTGCCTGGACAGCCACAGGAGAAACTCCATTCTCCTTAGTCTATAAAGCTAAAGCCATCATCCCAACCAAAGTTGGCCTACGGAGCTTCAGGGTCAAACATTACAACAAGCTACGACATGCCAAGCTTATGATGTTCGAGCTTGACCTCTTAGAAGAAAAGAGAGACAAAGCCCTAATCCACATTGCCGCTTAGAGCTAAGCTGTTGCACAGTATTACAGTAAACGGGTCCATTTGAGAAGCTTTAAAGTTGATGATTTAGTCCTAAAAAGAGTCATCACCTAGCAACTCGAGCTGAATGCCTTTAGAACTAAATAGGACGGCCTGTTCAAGGTGGTTAGCATTATTCAACTAAGCATATATAAAATAGCGACATGGAAAGAATGTGCTCAACCACCCCTAGAATGCCAAGCACCTAAAGAAATTTTATTGCTAACAGGAGCCAAAACACTTTTTTTTATTATTTTTGGCCCTAATATTCTTTTTATAACTAAAAGATCTGCTAAATAGATTAGGGAGATGTACAAAAAAAGAAAAAAAATTAATATAAAACAGAATCAAAGAATTCCTCTGAGCAATTAGCACCTTAAAAAGGCCACAACTCTCGAAGAAGAAGGGCCGCCCTAACTCCCAACTAGGAGGCTGGTCAACACGCACACCGACCACAAGTAGACTTAAAACAACAGTACACTAGTCCAATGCATCATCAACGGCCCAACCAATAGTCATACCAACCTAGTGATGACCTTGAGGAATTTAACTCTTGACCGCAACTAAACTTGTAGAAAGTCCTAAAGAACTTAAACAAGTCTAAGGAGGGCATAGGGCACTATGTCCTATCGTAGCCAACCTAGATCGAACACACTGGACAAGGGTTCTTGAACATAAGAGTCTAAAAAGTGGACACTTCTTTTGCTTAGCCAAACAAAAATAAAAATAACCCGTGGAATATTAAATTGAGAAAAATAAAAATAACCCAAAGAACACTGAACTTGAGAAAAATAAATGTAAAAAAACTGAGAAAAATTAAACTTGGGGAAAAAAAAATTTTATTAATGTCTATGAGGAGATACAAATAACTAGGCATCTTCCAAACCCATACAAAAATAATAAAAAAAGAAAAAAGAAGAGTACAAAAAGAGGGGCCCATCAGCTCGGGCCCTGGCGTAGCTGTCCTTAGTGTCCAAGTCGACCACATGTCCTGCCCTTTTGGAGCGCGAACTTCCTCTTCCTCCTCATTGCTCTCGAGCTCAACTATAAGTCACCAATCTAAAGTAGCAGCCTTGGGATGCTTTTCTAGGAGCTATTCTTGTAAATCCTTCATCTCAAGGTAATAGTTGTCCACATAGTCAGTGAAACCCTTGAACTCCTCTACTACATGGGCCAGCTTACTGGGTAGCTCCTTCCTCAAGAGCCACTCGTGCTCATCCCGAGTGGCCTGGACTTGATTTGCCTTTTCAAGAAAGGCAACCTGAGCTTGTTCTGCTTCAACCTACGCCTGGTAGGAAAGTTCGATCTCTTTTGCCTTGAGCATTTTCTCCACCCGATCTTTCTCCTCAGCGACTGTGTCTTCCATTCTCTGATTGATGTAGAAAGAATGCTCCGCTATGAAGTCAGCCATCATCAAATATGAGTAGGCCTATAAGAGCAAATGTTAGAGACCCAGAAAATAATGAAGTAATAAAAAGCTTGGGACATAAACCGGGCATACCTGGATGGTGAGCTTGGAGGCTGAGTGGAAATAGTCCAAGAACGTCTGCTCGCAAGTCGCCACAAAAAATTCCTCGTCTAGCACGACCTCCCTAATGGTCTACACCATTAAGGGGCATGACGGATAGTGCCTCCTTAGTAGGTCAACTAGTGGCAGCAGGACTGCGGCGACGACGGTAGGAAGGTTGCCTTTCCCCCCCAGCTTGTCGAGTCCCTCAGTCTCGTCGATGGTGTGGGACGCTCAGTGAGTCGACGGCGACAGGGCACTCAGGCTCCTCGGTCTTTTTCTTGTTGGATGCGATGATCTTCTTGCCCTTAGATCGACGAAGCTCTTCCATCATTCTCTACCGCTCTTGCCTGGACATCACCCTCGAAGACATGTCTGCAAAAAAATTTCCAAATTAAGATGAGCTCGGTGACAACATGAAAAAAAAAAAAAAAAAAAAAAAAAAAAACTTAGGACAGACCTTCAATCTAGAGTTGGCTTGGCGGGTCTAGTAGCCAAATCACATTCCTAAGCTTTTCGTTGGCTATGTGCAACCCAATTCGAGGGAACCACTACAAAAGTCCTTAGAACTAAACGATAATGGTTCCCCTATTGGCCGCTCATATTGGTAAGTGCTTAACCCTAAGACGTCAACAGCGTTGTACTCTGTGACAATCACTTGCTTGGTAGTACAAGTAAGAGGAATGTCATCTCGGTGGGGGCCAGTTAGTTGAGCTGGGCCCCTAAACTGGCCATAGTGGGTGACTTTCATCATCTGCAACAAGAAGACCTATTGCTGAGAACCTTCAGGCTTCATGTGCAACTCCTCCACAGCTATAATGACTCCACTCGATGCCCATGGTCTCTTCGACCACATGTGTCCTTACTTAAATCTTTTTGGGACCTTTTGATCTCCCCACACCACCTCATCGGCTTGAGACATCCAGTTTCCCTCGACATAAAACCACTTAAATTTTTAGAGCTTATCCGAGTCGACGTTCCCGAGGATGAAATCCTTTTTAAAGCCAATGAAGTAGTACCAACCAATCTGTCGGGAAAATCTCTTCATCTTGAAGACCTACTTGAAGGCCTCCCATGGCATCAAGGTTACGTTATAATACATCCACATGATGTACATCCTGATCAAGGGTTAATAACAGTTCGGGTTCAATTGAGCAAGGCATACAATGAGATCATTGAGTGCCCACCAAAGAAAAGGATGAAATGGGAGGCAGAATCCTGCTCGGAAGAACTCTACGTACAGTGTAATGTATCCCTTCAGCGGGTCCATTGAAGAATCTCCCTTCTGAGGCAACATCAAGATGACATCATTGAAAATCTGGTATTCCTAACATAAGGTTTCGAGTTGGCCCAACATCATCCCTGAAGTATATCCTGCCATTGAGGTCTGGCCGGGCCAATCCCTTCTGAAGGCAACTACTCCTCAGAACCTAGTCATCATGGCAGGTCTCTCGTTCTTGGCCTCATCGGCCCCAGTTGGCTAGTCCTCGTCGATGGACGTATCAAAGGTCATTTCTCCTATTACAAGAGCTGAAGTCTCGGCACCCCGACCAGACGTGCTCAACACATCAATGGCTACCACCAAGCTGGCACATTCTCAGGCAGAAACTTAAGATGCGCTACGGTAGTTGACCTAATGTATAGGTCCTCACCCCTACACAATCTGATCGGGCATCTCCTTTCAACCATGTCAAGGAACTCTCTCTCTAGGACAATCCCCACCCTAAGGCTAAGTATTTTGGCCAGCCGAGCCACCCTATCCTGGTCGGGCAAAGTTTCTTCAATGTTTACTTCCTCGATTCCAAATCGGTAGGCCTTGGTACCATCGTCCGATCCAGAGACAATGGAGTCATTATGGGAATCACTTAAATTGCTCATGGTTAAGTTTCTATTTGGGAATCATCTGCTCGGGTATAAAGTCGTTGAAGTCTAAAATAAAAGTCCTTAGATTATTGGCTACTACTCGACAGCTAAAACTTAGAAGTTTAGAAATTTTCTCATAAACACTTTAAAACAACATGGAACCAACCCCTACTTATAGGCGTAACTTGGGCACGCAATTCGAAGATACACAATGATTATGCTCATCAAAGAAACAACGAATCACGTGCTGACACATGTCCCGCCAAGCTTGAATACGTGTTTCTCCAACTTCCATTGCCCCGGAACAAAGCCTAAAGACCAACTCAAGTCGACCACACCCTCTTAGTATAGTCCACCTGACCGAGCACCAACCAAATACACTAGAGGGCTACTATTGGGGGTGTGTTTGGCTCGAGGACTGCCCCCGTGGTAGCTCGGTAGCCGTGCTTGGTAAAGTCATCAAGAAGACAATCTGCAACCTCCTGAGATCGGCTCTTCCTTCCAAGGGGCTCTACAGGGCCCCTACTGGCCACGACACAAGGCATCGTCTCCTCAGGAAGAACACATGTTCGGGTCAGATTGTCAAGCCTGCAACAAAAAATGATAAAAACAAATCTCTTAATCACCCCTTAATTTGCTAATCTACAATATCAAACCAAACCAAATTGTCCTATACTTCTATTTATATAATTTTATGTAGTTGTAAAATATAACTAATTAGGTAATTGTATATATCTAAAAATATATATTTCCCTAAAAAATAAAGGTTACAAACATAAAACTTTTTGTTTCATTTTCAGAGTTTTATCAATTTGGAAGAAGTTTACAAGTATATCGAGAAAGTTTCTTTTGAGACGGCTGATAAAGTGTTTGGCAAAATCAAATGCAAATCATTAATATTAACTCAAACAACTTAAAGCTCTCACATGCTATAATAAAGTAAAACTATAGTACATTATAACACTTGCATGTTATAATATTTTCAATTTAAATTCTCAAGTTCAACTCACTTTTCAAATACCTTACAAAAATTTATAAAATAGATAGCCAATTTGTTCTAACCCTCAAACTTATTATTTCAATCTTATGGATTTGAATGTTTCATTTTCGTTAATGATGCTAAATTTTTGACTTGGGATGTTTTGTTTATGTTATAATTTGGAGATTTTATTCTTGCATTATTGCTGTTTATAATTCAGAATTAGAGGAACACATATCATACCAAAATGATGTGGTTTGTTTTGAAAATTTCTAAACCAATTTGTAATTAGTTTGGTTTATGTTTTACTTAAAAAAAAAAAAAATGGGGGAGTTTGGTTTATGTTCCTCTGTAGTATGGGGTTTTTGCCTAACCCTGTAAGATGAGATCTAGACTTACGATTAAATATTTACTAGTCAAGACTCTTGACAATTTACTAACATTGTTTCACATAAGTGTAATATCCAACATCTTTTAATGCGAAACTCTTGAAAGGGTATAATCTTTTATTCTTCTATTTCTTCTTAGCACATATATGAAAAGATTTATATTCTAAAAAGTTCCTGAAGAGCCCGAGGCCGTAAAACTTTTTTTGATGGGTAGTCCTCTTTTCTTCGTTTTACTTTATTATTATTATTATTATTATAGTTGTGAGCACATGTCTAAGTGCATTGTATTAAAGCAAATGACGGACAAAATCATTGTTCAACAATGATAACCTTGCTTTAGTGACATTCGACATATATGGAAGCATTTCATCATACACAAAATAAGAAAGATTCATCCTTGGAAATTACAAGTACCACCCAAGAAAAGACGAGGGGAAAAGGCAACATGATTTTGATTGGCTAGCAGTTCATTCATGGGTTTCAGTGCAATGAATAAATTTTTAGAGAAATATAAAATTTAATAAATTACAATACGTTTGATTTGCAATTAAAAAAAGAAAACAAATCGTAAAGTAGGCTCCTTCTTTTTCTGTAAGGTATGGCATGCCAAGATTGACTCCACCGTCAAGCCGAAAATAAAATTTATCATTTTTTTCTTCCATTTTTGCAATTTTTTAAGGCACAACGAACGTGTATATATATATATATATATATATATATATATATATATATTTGCTTTGGTCAACCTAGGTTGGTGAAAAAACTAATTAATTTTTTTTGAACTTGTATCAGATCAGTTCGCAATATATTTATTATTATGAAAATCAGATGTACACATTTAAATATAAGATAAACTTGTATTTATTGCCATATGGAAAGAATAGGGCCAAACTATTAAAAACCCCTACTTTTACCGTAAAGTGTGTGTGTTTTCCCCCTCTTTAGTTCTTAGTAGAAAATGTGGAATGAATAGATAAGACGATCAAAATGCTCAAATGAGGCTATCTAGCTATAAAGCTTGTGGTCACACTCTAATATTTGATGGTATTAATTTGTGATCACGAGTTTTATCTAAATAATATATACTTCTATACTAAATCCAAGGAAAATATTGAAAAATAAAAGGTAAAATAGAAGATTTTCTTGAATACAATCATCCATGTCTTCATAAGGAGTTGCAGTTAAAAAAATCACAAATATATATTAAGATATATAATTGCTTGTTTGTAATGTATGCATATGCCTTTTATTTAAAGAATAATACATGCATGGTTGGTTTAATTGAAGAATATTATATTAATAAATCTTCAAGTTATGCTATTGTTATCATTTTCCAAATTTGTAATAAGTTTTTTTTTTGTTTCAATATGAAGCTTATAACTTATTGATTGGCTAAAAGAATAATCCCCCATATTAATTTATAATTTTTTAAAAAAATTCTAGTATCAACTTTTTATGAAGACCTTTTTTTTTTTTACCAAACATTTAAAAGGCAATGCCTCATCAATTGTTTGAGAGTCATTTAGTTAAGAGTAAAATTAGGGCATCACAAATCCCAATAATATAGCATAGGAATGACTCACTCCCCTCATGTGAGGGTTTCTCGATGTTTTTGATCCATTAATGCAGGGAAAAAAAGAACACATTGAAACAAAACAATAGCCATTTGGCTAAAGCCTAATTCAATAAATTCATGATAACAAGTTTTTCACAAACCACTTTCTCAACTATAAACAGTGTAAAACTTTCACATACTATAGTAACAATCAAAAAAATCGTTACAGTATAAAGCTCTCATATGCTACAGTAAAAATAGTTATATCCAACGGTTTTAATTACTTTGTCAAACACCCTATTTATTTTCATATAATTTTAAACAAAAACGTACATTATGGTAGGGTATATGAATTATGATGGTAGAAAGCTTCACAAAATTAATGTCCATTTCCCATGCCTTACAATTTCATCACCACCTTGGGTGCCACGACTTGCTTGCGTAATCTTAACTTCTCAGGCATGACCCTATGCATTCTAGAAGTAGGTAACTAACTATGTGGACCAGTAACCTAAGAAAAATTATTGGCTTGTGGACTATACATTGGACCACCTATTTTAGCCGTTTTCATTTTTTTGGTTTGTTTAATCAAATTTTCTTGGTAATTACCTCACTTAGAATAGCAAAATTAAATTCTTTTGGCCGATCAATCTATGTTCTTTTAATAATTCCTGTATTGCTGTGATTTTGACTCATATACTCATTGCCTGGTTGTAACTATTCCATGCATCTTCAAGATAACATGTAGAATTCATGCATATAAAGGCCTTAACTTGTTTGGCGTTGTCCTTAAGAAAATGCATTACCTTCTCTCATTTTTTTAAAATATTTTAAGTATTGTTCTTGATGATAATCAGAAAACGCGTTTTGGGATTTGTTTCATGTGAAGGAAAAAATATAAAATTGTTTTTTTTTTTCTGGGGTTGTTTCATATATATAAAAAAATATTGAAAAGCACACTACCAAAGTCAGGTATTTAGGGGATAAGTGTCTCTCTTTCTACAAGACAGAAGAAGAATAGATATTTTAAACAGAAGAAAACAAAGTAGTGATGATCCGTAACCAAAATGCCTCACTCTAAATTGGTCAGAATACCATCATAATACAAATGGCACAAAATTGCTTGAACTTTCAAACAAATTAATTACAAAATGAAAAGGGTCGTTTTATGTGGAATACCATCATAATACAAATGGCACAAAATTGCTTGAACTTTCAAACAAATTAAATGAAAAGGGTCATTTTATGTGGAATACCATCATAATACAAATGGCACAAAATTGCTTGAACTTTCAAACAAATTAATTACAAAATGAAAAGGGTTGTTTTATGTGGAATACCATCATAATACAAATGGCACAAAATTGCTTGAACTTTCAAACAAATTAATTAAAAAATGAAAAGGGCCGTTTTATGTGGAATTTTTATTTTTCTGAACTTGAAATTACGCAAGTCTTGGTAGATTTCTTGATATCTATCCAATGGATGAGATTATTGACTTCACAAAAGATGCCCTTAGAAAGTTCAACTTCGTGTAGATTGTGTTTTTGATTTCCTCATCCAAGTTGAGTAGAACTGAAAAAATAGTGCAAGGTTGGGTGAATTAGGCAGGCACTGCAATCAAATCCCAGCATATATATCATATCACTTTACAAAATCTGTTGAAAATTTGGGCTGTGATTGGGATGGGCAAAAAACATTTAGGTTTCAAATTAAATGGTCAATCTGAAACGTTTCAACCATTGGGATGATCTAGACCCTCCAAACCCATAAAAGCAGGCAGTTCATGCAGGGAAAAATCTTTCTTTTTTATTTTAAATGTTTTTTAAAAAAAAAAAAGATTTTGGTGGCTAAATCCCATATTTTATGGTACTAGATCCCAATCATTAAATGATAAGATAATCAATCTCGATTTTTCATATATTCAAATATTTAATAACGTGATAGTTGGCAACTTTTTATAGGCTTGATTATTTTTTGGGTCTTTCTCTGGTTACATACTAATAGTGTACATTTTTAGACTATTAAATCTTATTAAAATCATTTTTTTTCTATAAATATAATGGCAGAAAAATATAATTGTATGAGTAGAGGATTTTTTTCCATTCTCAATCGACCCATCTCATCACCCAAGTGACTAAATAAGGCCGCAGTTTTTAACCATACTCTTGACTAACTTTCATAATGTTCTTAGACCCGCTCTATATTTCTAGTTTTAAAAGCATTTTTTTTTTATACAAGAGAAGAGAAAATACCGCCACCTACGGTTAGGATAGAGCAACTTACAACCAATTAGGCTGCACTCACTCATCAAAAAGCATTTTCTTTTTTATTTTATAAGTTTTCTTAAAAAAAGATTTTGGTAGCTAGTGATTTAAAGAGTAAGACTATACCAAATCCCATATCTAATGTACTAAATCCCTATCGTTATAAAAATAATCAATCTTTTTTTTTTCAGATATTTAAAAATAAAGATCGATTATTGTTTGGGCCTTTCTCCAGTTACATAGGTGTAGTTTACGTTTTAAAACTTTTAAATTTTTTCAATATCATTTTTTTATGTAAATAGGGGTTTTTTTAAAAAAAAAAAAAGCTTTAAGAAAAAACCTTTTTTGGTAAATGATCTCTTTTTTTTTTTTGTTTTTGAGACAAAAAAATTAACTTTTTAGACACTAAAACGGCTCAAACTTTTTTTTTTCCCATCCTGTTAAGGTTTTTCACTTTACTACAGTAATTTTTCTTATCTTTTTAAAAAAAATTAAGATAATTTATCTGTTTAAAAAAATATATTTTTGATAAAAAAAAAAAACCATTTCTCCATTTCAAAAATTTTTTTTTTTGGCCCTTTCTTCAAAATCTGCCCCCCTGTGTAAATATAATGGCTGAAGACATAATCTTACAAGTAGAGGATTTTTTCAGTTCCCACCTGACAAAACTCATCACCCACGTAACTAAAATGAGGCTGCAGGTTTTAACCATGCCCCTGACTAACATCATAACATTCTTATTTCTAGTCTTAAAAGCATTTTCTTTTTTTTTTTTTAATTTTATTTCCCTCTTATTTCTCTCCTACCTAACTGTCAAATTATTAAACAACACAAGTTGAAGAAAACAGATACCGGAAGGTCGTTTGTGTACAATAAATATTAGTTTTGTCTTCCAGTACAAAACGTATGCAACTTGTTTTTAGGGACAGCCTGTATCAAAACATCCAACAACGTGGCTCCATAAATGAGCCTTTCGCGCTTTTACGCTCATCCGTACGTGTATGTATGTGCCTACGTGTACTTATTTACTACACACATATACAATTAATTAAAATATTAAAAATGCAGGGAAGAAAAAACTTTAATAAATCTAAAAAATTTTCCCTTGACTAACATCACCGAAGTTTTAGGAAGACTTTGAAATCAGTTTTAAGTACGTTTCCGTTGCTCCTAAGAAACATATCACTAAAATGATTGCTTTCAAAGAAAGCAATTAGGTCCTACGTGGTGTTCGACAAACTCAATTTTAACTTAAACAATATAAAGCTCTCACATGCTACAATATAAAGTTTTTTTATGCTATAGTATTTTCGGTTTTAACTCTTATTTTTAATTCATTTCTCAAGCATCCTGTAAAACTTGGAGATTTCTCTGATAAGTATTAAAGAGATAATATATTTATAGGTATTTATTTTTCAACAATCAAATCTTAAAAAAAAAAGATAATTTTGGTCATATCTAATATTTTTTGATCATGCACTACCGAAGAAGGACCCCAAAACTTAATGTAAGATTTTGTAATAAGCCCTCTTATTATTTCTCTTCCAATCTTAAAAACTAATACATGTCCTCATGTTTGCGAGACTTTTATGTGTCATAGTCTCGTAAACTGTTTTCCAAAAGAAATAGAAACACGTTTAAGAAAATGCAGGTTCTCCTTATAATTTATGATCGCATTCAATAACGAATTTTTTAAAAATTGTGCTGTCGAATCGTGTTTGAAGATATATTAGAGCTTTTTATGCCGTTCAGTTGTTGATTCTGAGAATTACGTACTCCTTTTCTCCAGTGTATTTTATCCACTGATATTTTATCCACTAGAAGGTTTTAATGAGCTAGGCATCTGCTGCTTAATTTTTAAAAGATTATTAGATTTTGAATCTTGGCAGCTTCAACTAGTTCATGTTTTCTTTTCAAATTAATTTTGAAGTTAAAAGTTTTGAACCTCTTCTTTTGATAAAACCTATTTGTAATTCTTTTATTGTTTCTTTTCTTAATAAAAAGGTGCCACTGGCAAGGAATCTCTTTTGATTCTCCCTGCTATCTATTCACAAGGATATATATATATACACACATACACACACACACACACACACATATATAAAGACAATAAAAAAATAGAAACTACCGTTAATTAACTGTTCTTTTCTAACCATAAATAATAGCTTTAGCTATCCTTTTTTCAGATGGCAAAGCCCTATAGGTGATTTCTTTAAAAGACATACAAGCAGAACATATAAAATTCATAAACAGATAGATCACAAGGCCTTGGCGTGTTTCATGATTTTTATTAAAAAATAATTAAAAAAATAATCTTCAATTGGGCATTATTATCATGTATAGGAAGCAGATTATTTTCGTCTTTTTGTGTTGCCGAAAGGATTTGAACATAAGATCATTTTGAGTGCGTTTGGTAAT
>CAMOHE010030550.1:0-16854 GCA_946598075.1 Artocarpus hirsutus
AGATTGCAAGACTCGAGGTTCTATCTCAAGCCAATCATGGATTTAAGGGCGGACCTAAAGAGACTAATTAAAGAACGACACATGCTATTATTTTAAAAAGAATATCATGGAATTTTCCTAATTTTGTTAAAGAAATACCCTGTTATTTCCCGAATTACTAGACAAGTGATGACGTGTATCAGCAAAGGACCAGGATCTTCTGTCTCCTAATACCTGCCTGCTCCTCTGTCCACCCAGTCAAATTCTACCGCATCATAAAAATGTCAACTCAGTTATAATTTCATCCATGTCAGCAAGTTACTAATATTCTGCTCCTACATTAACGTCTTCAAAATTTTGTCGTCATTTTCTCACCTTCATCTTCCTGTTAAGAGTCTCCGACGTCACAGCCGTCGAGGCTGATCTGCCGTTCTAGTGGTACCCAATCACGAATTTAAAACCATGCTCATAGGAATGGCCGGAGGGTTGGCGGCCTGCGTTGTCAACTTCTTATCGTCTTTTGATGCAAACTTCTTAACACAAATTTCTGATTCAGATCAAACTGGGATTTATAGAAGAGTGAATATTGAAAAAACTTAACCAAACACCATCCTCCAAGACATCAGAGCCATCCTCTAATATGGCAAAAATAAGAAAATAAAAAGTTTAACCAAGTTCTGACTGTACAATTAAAACTCCGTTTGGAACATGAGTTACAATTCATGGATTAAAAGCAATATTAGTTCGAATCAATAAAATGAGTTTGAGGTATGATTTTTTGTTGTAATCAATATTTAGAATGTTGTTAAAATGTTAGTTTGAATTAAGAGTAATTAAAACTTTTATTTAGAGTTTGAACCAAAAATATAAATTTAAATAATAATTTATAGTTTGAACTAGTTAGTGTTTAATATATTTGAATTAAAAATATTAATTTGAATTATAATAGATTTTGTTAGTTTAAATTAATGTTTAGTATGTTCGAACAAAAAATACTGATTGAAATTAAAACTGTCAGTTTCAACTAATTAAGCTTAACATCAACTGTAACCGATGAGATGATGAGCCAAACGTAGCTTTAGATTTCAACTTAAAAGTATATATTTTAACTTATGCTTCAAACAGATGTTAAAAAATGAAATGGTTAAAAAAATTTTAAAAAATCCAAACTTGCAATGTCTCTCTTCAATTTTTACCTGCTAAAACAGAAAACAAAGAGACCAAAAGCACAAAGCTTGGAAAAGAGATGGTAATTTCAATCCATTAAAAAAATAAAATGGCCATGACCCACGATTTTCATCAGCTTTTTCCAATCAAACCTTAGAGATCAAACAAAAAACTTGAAATTTTCCGACAAAAAAAGAGGGGAGGAGTTGCAACAAAGCTTGAGGCAGTTGAAAGAGATGGAAAGGACGACGGCGGCGCGGAAGAGTGTAAGAAGGGTTCCATGCCAGGCTGGTGCTGGCCGGATGGGTAAAAACGTTGCATCATTGGAGAGCAACGGCCATGGCGGCGAGAGTGAGCAAAAGAGGAGAGCTTTGAGGTGAACGACTATGATGCAGAGGAGGCGGGAACGCCGGAGTGGGACATGGTGTTGGTGGTTGTTGGAAGGCGAGAAAGAAAAGGTAGAAAAGGAGGAGAAGAAGAAGCGTTAGGTTAGGACCATTAGGGTATATATTTCGATATACATGCTAACATGTATTTATTTTTAAAGTAATTTATACAATTAGTTTTTTGACTTTTTAATTGGTGGTATTTTGATTTTTTTTTTAATTTTTATAAATTGACCAATCAGCTCTTAAAAATATTAGCAATCTAAGGGGGTGTTTGGCAGTGGTGGAACCACTCAGTTCCCACCATAAACTCAGTTATGAAAAGTAAAAAGTTCTCACATGCTATAGTAACAATAAAAAAAATTACTACAGTGTAAGACTCTTACATGCTACAATAAAAGTGATTCCTACCACTAGTTCCACCACCCTTCCAAACAACCACCAAGTCCTTTCTGTTCACCTCTATTATATCCTTCACAGAATTCATAACGTGGAAGGCATGTGCTCCCCTGTAAAAGGGCATATTATAAAAAAAAAAATAAGACGTTACATTTTAACCAAAAAAAGATTGGGAAGAAACCAAAAAAAGGCCTAATATGGAACAAAAGAGGAGGAAGAGGAGGAGGAGGAGGAGGAGAAGAAGAAATGAATTGCAGAGCTTGGTTTCTTTAATCGGAATCGTCAATAAAACATGTGATAGTGCTCATCCTTAAACAATAGCCATTTAAGAGAATAGGTTTCAAAATAGAACGACTTGCAATTAAAAATACAGTTATAAACCCAGAATGAATATGCTGCAAACTTAAAGGAGTCCAAACTTTCCTAAAAAAAGAAAAAAGGAGTCCAAACTGTGAACCCTGGGATTAGAGAAGCACCGGCGTGGTTTGGGGGGAGGCGTGGCGGCGACAAGATTGGCGAGAGCGAAGAGAGACTTCGCTAACCCAATAACAAGATTTGCAAGTGGGTACTCGCACGGTGGAGGCAACTCGCGATGGCGAATCTTGATCACACTAGCAGGCTCATGACGGCGGGTTCGGTTCGCAGCAATGCCTCGAGCACTCAAGCCACCGCCGGCAAAAGTGAAATGATTTTTTTTTCTAGGAAGCGTAGTTGCATGGGTTTGGAGGGATAGAAGAGAAGCTTTAATAGAGGCCCTGAAGAAAAGTGAAATTATTATTTTTTTAATTTTGCTTGTAGGTGTTTTTTGTTGTTAAGTTTTGGCTTTAATGAAAATTGATTTTTCATTTTTCCTTCCTCTCTTTTTTTTCTTCCTCTTCTTCTATTGCAAAATAAACCCTCTGCCTGCTACTACACAATAGGCAATGAAAATTAAGGTTAGTAATTACAAGAAAGATAATCAGTGTAACAAGAAATTGAAGTCTCATATTTGTTCATTTATAGATCCTTGGGCAGAAAAAATTTGAAGTAAGTAGCCTTCAATAATTTATCAATTCAGAGTAAATTGAGAGGAAAATCTATATTTGGACCGCCTAGTGCCGGTGTCGGAGGTGCAGTGACAGCCGAAAATATCGCTGGTGACGTCTAATTCCTGGCGTTAACAAAGAGTTGGTGGGTTCCGCCGGAGAGGAGACGAGGGGTTAAGGGCAGGTGGCACTTGCTGATGTTTGGGAAGGTTTACGTGTTACATTTATCCTTTTTTTTTTTTTTTTTTTTTATATAGTTTAATCTCGGGTGATGTCTGAGGATATTATTGTCTTTTCATCAAAACTTGATGGTCATATAATATATTTTGTGAGAAAGTTGACGGAAATGGACAAAAAGGACTTAAATTACTAATGTTTTGAGAGTTGAAGGGTTATTTTGTCAAAATTAAAAAAAAAAAATCAAAATATCAGCTACTAAAGAGTTAAGGAACTAACAATGTAAATTACTTTTGTTTTTAATTGACCTGGCTATTTTAAATGACGTGTTAAAATATTATTGGGTGGATACAGACAGACATTAGAGATAGAGGATCTCAGTCTATCATCGAACATGGGTTGAAAGGATTTTTCTGATACATAACCTCATGTCTAAGTAAAACATTTGGTTCCTTTTTCTATCCTTTGTTCGTGTTAAATATTACTTGAATATTTTTTTACTCACAAAATTGTTTGCCTAATTTGAACATTAGAGTACCTTCTATGAGTGCTCCCCACGACAAGAAAACACCCAAGAGTGACAGAGCATGGAGAAGCATTAACGTGCAAAAATTCACTCCCAACACTACCGACCGTGCGTATCGCCACTTTATTAAAAAGGCTACAAGCACAAAGTTTATCCCTTAAAAAAAAGTATATTGTCTTTTTTTTTTATAACTCTTTTTGACACAACAACTATGTCCTCTCGTGGGAAGCTTTTAAGGGAGATGTACTTTTTGGAAGATATACTTGCTTTATGACCTTAATCAATTCATCAAAACTCGATAACGCTCGTCCCAAACTAATTACATCTTATATGGAATACATAAATATATAAACCTCCATGCACACGGCTCTGTGGTTAGAAAACGTACATAGAAGTTAGAGTAATACGCTTGGGTAGAATAAAACACTAAAATAGTGTGTTTAACAAATTGGTTAAACCTGAAAATTTTGTTTTAAAACGATAACATGTGATTGTAGTAATTTTGTACTGTTTATTATAATTTTTTGAAAGCTTTATATTATAATAGATTGACTAACCAAATGCAGTCTAATAAAAGATCCAATTGTCGTTTGTCTCTTAGTAAGTTAGTTTTTTTTTTTTTGAGTGTCTTTTAGAAGTAATTAATTGATTAGGTTACATGAAGGATCGACTCAGCCTGGAATTAATGGTTGTGATGAATTAAGAGAATTTTTTTCCAGCTAGAAAAGCACTTCAAACCTTCAACTGCTTTGTACTCGATACCTCTTGCTTTTTTGCACGTGGCCCCTTTGCTTTTAGAAATGCAAAAAGTGAAATGTTATTGTTCCTTGGTACAAAACCATTTGGCACAGTTAATAATATCTTTATACATATATGTACCTTTGACCAACGAATCAACCAACAACACGTGTAATGATACCCCTTTGGGGCAAAAAAAAGTTTTTAAACCGATAAAATTTATCACTTCCTTGATACAATCTAATAATGCTCAAAGGATCTATACAAGTATTTGTCTAGTCAGAATTGAATAAAATCTGTGCAGATTATTCCATTGACGGATCAGAACAATTATATATCTAAGCTTTCTCAACAAATAAGGATTTTAACTAATTAAGTCTCAATTGATTACTCTTTCTTGACAATCTTAAAGAAATAAATAAGCGATCAACAAATGTCCGGCGTTGATGAAAAAGAAAAAAGAAAAAGAAAAGAATAATAGGTGTTTGATAAGGTGGTTGGAACTGTTTTTACTATAACATATGAGAGTTTTACATTATAACGATTTTTTTTTATTGTTACTGAATTGTGTGAGAGCTTTACACAGTTTATTACTGAAAAAAATAGTCTAAACTACAACTGCCAAACACCCTTTAAAGGTGTCCCGCAAAGCTAGCTTATGATGTTGCAAGGAAAACTATTAAAATAATCAAACATAAATGAGCTACGCTTGCTTTAGCAAAAATCAGTTACAAGAGCTTCCTAAAAGAGAATTGGCGAGGAAGCTTGTAATTTAGTCTCTTTCTTTTTTCTTTTTTTTTTTCCGTATATGTGCCGAAGAAACTGAAAACAAATACGGAACGTCCATCATGTAAAGAACTTTTGTTTAGGATTTTTTCTAATTTTTTGTTTATAAACGATTCTTGATATAAATGGTATCTAAAAATGTTTAGTACACACATATTAACTAGTTGATCTCTTTATTTCAATGAAAAAAAAAAAACTAGTGACTAAGCATGTTTTTTAGTAACTAGAGTTAAATATCCGTGTGCGTTATTTGTGTGTTGCATATGATTAAAAACACATCCTATTTAGTACACAAATTCGAACAAAAAATTTAAACAAAAATTTAAATTTTGTAAAAAAAAACACTATTAGCAAAAATATTTTATCACATCTACAGTTGAACCTATAAAACAAACAAGGTCTTAATTATTATAGTAGCTTTCCTTTTTTTTTTTTTTAATACTGGGTGTGTCTGCAGCATTGAACATATCGTCCAATCATAGCTTCGACACTTTTCTTCGCCGATTCTAGCAAATCATTATATCATACCCAAAGAATAGTTAAAAGAGATCTCACAGAGGAATCTGATCAGCTGCCATGCGTGGTTCCTAACCAATTCATGGCCAATTGGCCGTGATATGCTCCTTATCCCTAATAGAACCCAAGTTTAGGATTGTGTTGATTCCAACCACGGTGAAATTAACCTTCTATTTTCTAGCCACTCAAATTAGAAACATGTATATTTTTAATACCACTAGCAATGGTTTCATTTGGAAAGTCTTCATAAAAAGAAATAGAAATGAACAGAAAAGTTACCTCCGATTTCTGAGCATAAGAGTTTCATAGTTCGGATAGAAGATCAATAATTAAGCAGGCAGCCGTTGTCACGAGTTAAAGGCACAATTTTACACCCCAACTAAATCTCAAATCAAAGCTTCGTGAAAAAGCTATTATTTGATTTACTATATATGGCAGTCATATACGCACTTATACGACAATCTATAGCTAATTATGCACTGAATATTTATAAAGAGTGTCTAAGAATATAATTGAAACTACAAGTTGAAACCAAAATACTGTAATATATAAAAGTTTTACAGTATAGAAAATTTTTGCTTTACACTGTAGCATATAAGAGCTTTAAACTGAACCAAACGAACCTGTAAAGTATGAAGCCCTTTATGAGGCGAGGACTTGGTATGTTTGCTATTATATTTTGACACATCAGACCAATTTGTGAAATTTGGATGCCCATCTGTGTGCTCCTCCACCATCCATAAGCTAAATATTCGGTCGACATAAAATATGTAGGAGGGTGAGACTGATTTCGTTATTAACATGTTTTAGTTTTTTTAATCCATTTTTAACCACATCGCAGTAATATCATGTGAAGTATAATATTTTAACTGCTGTATAATAATTGCAGACTTGTCTTTTGTGTCTTCTTATTCGTGTCCCTCTTTTGTCTCTTTAATGTATGTTAATTTAAATTTCATGTTAATTAAAATATGATACCACATGCACATCGATTAGTATAAGCTAAGATTAACTTTGGAAAAATCATTTTAATTCTTGTGGAGTTATAACAGCATCACTCATAAAACTTTAGGCTCCAGTTTAATATGTAGTATATTTTTTTTATATTAAGTCTTATTGTTTTATTAGTAGCAGAATTATAACCCATGAGATTAAATAAAATTGCTCTTAACTTTGCACTTTCTTGTGCCTAACTCTTCGGATTCGAGTACACAATTAACTAGTGTAGTGTGTACTTGAGTTAGCCGGGCTAATCATAGGCACATAGGATCTATATAAACCCTTCTCAATTCTTCCTTCTTCCTCAGAGCAAGACATAGCCAAGCTAGCAGATAGAACCAAACTCTTTCACATAAACATATCTAAATTCACTCTATATACCATGTTTGGCCCTACAACTTACTCAAAGAATATTTTATACAAGAACGTGCAAATCCCGAATACTTCAGACAAATGCATGCTAAATCAGAACCCGCATACTAGTTCATACAACGGTGGGCAAAAGCCACCAGTGGCGTACGACGAACAAGCATTGAAAAGCGTGATTCGACGCTACGACACCGATGGAGACGGTCTCCTATGCAGGAAAGAGCTTAAGAAAGCATTCAAAAGCTTGGGTGCTACTGCTCCGGGATGGCGAGCTATTCGAGCCCTCTGCCACGCCGACCAGAACAGAGATGGCTTCATCAGCGAGAAGGAGTTGGCAAATCTAGTCCAATACGCTGCTAAACGAGGTTATCTCCTTTAGTTTAGAGCCAGTTTTTGTGACTCTTTTATTTATAGATTTTGATTGCTCGTGCCACCTTGATATGATTTTAATCTAGTGTTTGTAAAATCCTGGGCTAGTTCTCTTGTATATATCTCTGCCCAAAGCCTGACTGGAAAGTGAAATTAAGAAGAAACACAATCTGTAATATTCTGCTTTCTAGTATGGTTTTGAGGCGTGTTAGATTGGACTTTATATATGTTGTGGAATTTCATGTACTTTGTAGCTGGCTGTTGGACTCAAGTTTGTAATTGAATCTGCAGTCTTTCAGATGTGTAAATTATATCTGGTCTTATGTAGTGTTCAAATGTAATTTCTACTCCCAAGAACTCTCACTGACAAAACGTAATATTTATAAAAAAAATAAATTAAAATAAATCGCATTTTATCGTTTAAATAAATTTATTTCCTTGTCCGTCCCCGGATGAATGACAGTTTTGTTAGTATGCATTACGCTAAAGTTACAGTGCATGCATTTTTTTTTTTTTATTTCATGGGCATGTGGGGGCTGCTTTTACTTGAAGAGCATAAATGCCTTTTTATATTTTATCATGTTTTACTTAATAATTTTTTTATCAAGTTTTATTTACTTCATAAATTGTATATGCTGCTACAACGCCAGGGGGTAAACTTGCCTATTGACATGCTAATTATTAGCTGGTGCTGATCTAATGACGTATAAATTTGAGAAACAGAAGAGCGAACCATATCAAGAGGTTTTGATAAACAATACATTTTAAGTCCTTCGTGGTGCGAGTTTCGCGAGGCTCTATTCACTTGGACGTATTTCTGGCTTTAGGCTTTTTTGCTTTTTATGATCCTTATTTTCTCTTCACTGTTGTATAATTCAGAATTATTTGTGTAATTTTCTTTCTTTTATAATAGAAGTGACGAACTTAATGTGAGTTAGTATTTCGAGTTTCCACTTAATTGGAATACGAATTTTGAGTTTCAACTTAATTGGAAGACGATTTTTTTACCTTGATGCTAAATTCTCACCATTTTAAAAAACAAAATCAAATTATTATTAGAATTTAAGTGTATATAATATATAGAGATAGTATTTATATATTTGGTTCAGACCTTGATGATCAATTGAGTATAAGTATTTATATATTTGGTTCAGACCTTGATGATCAATTGAGTATAAAAATTTCCTCCGTGTTGTTCTCTTTTTTTCCTTTAAATTCTTTTGCCTTTTCCTTTAATTTTCCTCTCCTTCTCTTTCTCTCTCTCTCTTTCTTTAATCAGTCTTGGTCTTCTACATCAGGAATTTCCTCAGTCGACCGAATCTCCTCCATGCGTGGCTTTGCGATTAGAATACTAAATATTGTCGTATGTCTCTTATAAATATTTAATTAAGTTATTTGGAGGATCGATATGGACCACATTAATAATAGGTGATGAATTAGTAGTGCTACTTTTACTTTTTTTTTTTTTTGCTCGACCCCACCTCTTTATTTTTTGGCATACTTTTGGAAATGCTAAAAAGCAATAGAGATGCAACAATGGGCCAGGGTCCGTGGGCCGGCCCGAGCCCGTCCTATTACAGTGATGGGCCGGGCTGACACGGCCCGACACTGTTCACTGCACGGCACGGCCCATAAATGCTGGCGGGCTGGACTGGGTCAGTATATGTTGGCCCATGGGCCGGCCCGGCATGGCCCATGGAAAATTGTGGGCCGGGGCGACCCTTCAAGGCTCATAATGGGCCGGCCTATCTTGGCCCACAATGGGCCGGCCCACCAAAGGCTCATTGTGGGCCAATTTCATATAAATATATATATATATATTTAGATATATTTTTCCACATTCATTCATGGGTGAACATGATTGAGTATGACCTTCTCCAGTAAATCATGTAAGGCCCATTTTAAGTCATGTATTATCACATCAAAAGACTATACATTTAATATATATATATATATATTATTTAATACATATAATAATTAAATATTATATAATATATATACATGTTATATTCACCCGTGAGTGAATATGGCATTAGATTTCCTCAATGCATATCACATCACAATAGGCCTAGCAAGTTCTTTTTCTTTTCTTTTCATTTCTTTTTATTTTTTTCTTGTACGCATGCTTTGCTTTTGAGAAGTAAAGTTGAGAATCAGATGCTGAATCTGTAGGTGATGTATTACCACATCAAAATACTAGACATTTAATATATATATTATTTCATACATGTAAGAATTAAATATTATATAATATATATACATGCCACATTCACCCGTGAGTGAACATAGTATTAGATTCTCCCATTCACATCACATTGCAATAGGCTTGACAAGCTCCTTTTCTTTTCTTTGCATTTTTTTAATTTTTTTTTCTCGTAGGCATTGTTAGTATGTGTGGAGCATAATTATTACCCTGACATATATTGCCCCTACGCAGAGGTTGTACGTTGATCGACCTTCGCAGTAAGGTTGACATGAGAGTTGGAAAGGAGGTGGTAAACCCCCCTCCCGGGGGCCCCTTGGACAAAAATTTTATATGCAAGTTTATTTTATATGAGGGTAGTTTGGGTTTTTTACATAAGGTATGCTTTGCTTTTGAGAAGTAAAGCTGAGAATAAGATACTGAGTCTATAGGTCATGTATTATCACATCAAAATACTATACATTTAATATAAATATCATTTAATATATATAAGAATTAAATATTATATAATTTATCCATGCCATATTCACCCGTGAGTGAATATGGCATTAGATTCCCCTATGCAATTATAAAGGGGCAGGCCTAACATAGAGGCTCAGAAGGAAGGCTTGCAACGCACAAAGCTAAGACGTTAAGTCTTCAGCGAATTGTCTAATCAAATCAGACTTGAAAGGAAAAAAATAAAAAAAAAGATTTAAAAAATAAAAAATAAACTTTTTTTACCTATAAATAAACGTAATACATTCATAGAGATACTCATCAACAAACTTCTAAGATCTTATGTATTGTCTTTGTTTTTTAGATTACTTAGAGTTCTTTAGAAAGGAAAAAAAAACTTGAAGGTATAATTTATTTCATTTGTTGTTCATTAATTTTGTATTGTTATAAGTTAATTTTATTATATAATTATTTTATTTAATTTTTATGTTACGTTAATTTATTTTTATTTTTTATTGAAGCTATAGCATCATTACATAGAGGCAGAGCCAACGTTTCCCATTTGGTGATCAATGAAGAAGTACAATTTAATGATCCATTGGAAGAAGTTGGAGTTGACTTACTATCTCAAGTTGATGGCTCCTCTGAAGTCACTCGTAAGGGCAAAAGAAAAATTCAACGAACTTCACCAGTGTGGAGTTACTTTGATCTAGTGACACGTACAAATGAGAATAGTGTAACAGAAGAGCGTGCAATTTGCAAAGTATGTAGACAAGACTACACAGGTAAATCCTCTTCTGGCACTGGTCACTTAGAGAGGCATCGCAAAAAATGCGAAGTTAAGCATGGTGTAGGCGGTGTTGATTGCCGTCAACAAACACTTCAATTTAGCCCTGATGGTAGTGTTACCAATTGGTCATATGACCAACAAAGAGTTAGAGAATGGCATGCTAGATATTTGGCTAGTGCTCAACAACTAATTAGTCTTGCTGATGATCCAGCCTTTAAGGAGTACATTCAAAATGCTTATAATCCACAATATAGGTGTGTTTCAAGAACTACCACAAGAGCTGATACCATGAAAGTTTTTCATTCAATGAGGGAAAAGTTAGTAACTGAATTTAGTTCATTCACTGCATTTGTTGCATGCACATCTGATTTGTGAGAAGGTCGTACCAAAACTAGTTATATATATGTAACTGCACATTATGTGGAAAAATATTGGTCTTTTCAAAAAAGGTTAATTGCTTTTCGACCAATGCCTTATCCGCATGATGCCAAGGCCATTCATGATGTCATCATAGAAGTTTTTGATTTTTATGGTATTAAAGAAAAGGCTTTGAGCTTCACATTTGATAATGCATCTGCTAATACTAGTGCTATTAACCTTTTCAAAACAACATTGAAACAACATGGCGAAACACTTTTTCACCAAAGATGTGCTTGTCATATTATTAACTTGTGTGTTCAAGATGGCATGAAATTTTTTTAAGGTTATTTGGAAAGTATTCGAACGGCCTTGGGTTACATAGCAAGTTCTGGCTCTCGAATTGAAGAGTTTGCTAAACTTTGCAAGAGAGCAAGCATGAAACCTAGAAAACTTCCAACTGACATAGGATACCGGTGGAATTCAACATATTTGATGCTGAACGCATGCCTACCATACAAAGAGGTCGTAACCGCGTATTACAACTTGAAGAATCCAACTGAGCCGCTTCAAATATTTGATTGGTAAATTGCTTCATGCT
The DNA here is from genome assembly GCA_946598075.1 of Artocarpus hirsutus. NCBI lineage: Eukaryota > Viridiplantae > Streptophyta > Magnoliopsida > Rosales > Moraceae > Artocarpus > Artocarpus hirsutus. Next base: position 11,826 of record CAMOHE010030550.1, read on the forward strand.
TCTACAATTTCTTAAAGGTTTTTTATGAAGCCACTCTCCAACTCTCAGGTGTGTACTATCTCACCTCTCCTCATGCATTACATAAATTGTACTACATTACTGCAACCTTTGATATGCATAGAGATTTTGACATGTTTAGGGAATCTGTTGAGTTCATGGAACAAAAATTCAAAAAATATTGGGAATGTGTTCCACCTTTGTATTGCATAGCCACTGTATTGGATCCAAGAGTTAAATTAGCTGGTGTTGAATATTTGCTTTAGGGTATAGGGAAAAAATTAAGGGCATTCTGACATTATAACCATTTAAAATGTGCAAGCAAGAGTTAACAATATATTTACTGCATATAATGAAAAATATAGAGGAGCTCAAACTGTATCCCCGGCACCTTTAGCAAATACTACATCTGTACCACATGGTTCTTCATGGGCAAGTATGATTAGCTACACCAGATTTGGTTTTGGTGCATCATCCACATCTTCAACACACTGTGAATTGGAAAACTATCTAGAAACAAATTTTGCGGCATTCATTTTCAATGAGCAAGGTGGTGGTCATGATTTCAATAAGTTTGATCTTTTGTCATTTTGGAGATCACAGCCAAGAACTTTTCATGTGCTCTCTAAAATGGCTCGTGATATACTAACCATACCAGTGTCCACAGTTGCAAGTGAACAAGTATTTAGTTGCAGTGGTAGAGTACTTGATGAACGGCGTGTACGTATGAATGACGATATTCTGGAAGTAGTAATGTGCGTCAAAGATTGGAAGGATGCTCGTAGAAGAAGCCAAGAAGTTCAAGATGATTGGGTTGATGACTTTGAAAATTTGGACATTTCTGGCACTCCCACTAGGAGTAATACGTTGTAATTAATTATGAACAATATTTTTTATGTTTTTTTTGTTTTTTTTTATTTTTAGTAATTTTGTAAACATCTTATGTATAATTATCCCGATTGTACTCTTTTTTCCTTACTAAGGTTTTGTCCCACTGGGTTTTCCTTGGAAAGTTTTTTAATGAGGCAATCGTAAATAAAATATCTCTTTTTATATTTCTCTTGACTATTCAAACTTTTATATTTGTTAACTTGTTTAAAAATTCAAAAATAAAAAATAAAAATTACACGTTTAGATGGGTTAGCCCATTTAATCCCATGATGGGCCAAGATGGACCAGCCCATTTAAACCCATGATGGGCCAAGATAGGCCGCCCCATTTAAGGCCCACGGTATGGCCCAGCATGGCCTGGCACGGCCTATGTAAAATTGGCCCGTGGGTCAGGCCGGGCCAAGATAATTTTAATATGGGCAGGCCCGGCCTACGGCTCGTGTGGCCCTAAAGAGAACAGGCCCGGCCGGCCCGTTCTTACATCACTAATTATTCATGGACTGAGACCAAAGTTTAGAAGTTTGTTGTTGCAATACAAAATGGGCTTGCTCAACCATCTCTAAAGGATTTTGAAATTTTACTAGTAGACCAAGAAGCAATGGCCAAAAAATTATACAAAGGCTCACCAAAAGGGTGAGAAAGAAGTGTAGCAAGAAGAATAAAGGATGATTCAGGCGAAATACTCCAAAAGGATCAAAAAGAGGCGATGACAAATTGAGTGGCCATCAAGGAGGCTTTGGATCAAGGTAGCTCTCATGACAAACGTTCCTTGGTGGATTGACTATGAGAATGACTGGGTCATTAAGTTAGGATACTCAAACCATATGATTGGTGACAAAGAGAAGTTATGAAACATGATAGAGTGCAGGAGAGGCCATGTGATGGTGACAACCAATAATTCACTACTGCCAAATGCACACGTTGGTAACATAACCATCATATTGTGTTTTAGTTCCAATCAAATGCCGTTTCGAGATGTCTATCACATACAAGGTATGAAGAAGAACCTTTTATCAATAGGTCAATTGACATCATCAGGTCACTATGTTCTCTTTGGCCTACATGATGTCAAAGTTTATCAAGATATCAAAATTTTTGGTACACTAATGATAGAGGGGCGACAACTAGAGTTGGTCTACATAATGTTAGCTGAATCTGCTTACGTAGATAAGACTCAACATAATGAGATGACAGATTTATGGCATGTAAGGTTGGGACACGTTGGTTACCACAAGTTAAAGGTAATGATGTAGAAGGAAATACTTAAGGCTCTTCCTTAACTTAAAATTAGAGTTGCCATCATCTATACCAGATGCCAATATGTAAGGCAAACCAACTTTCATATGAGGAGTCGAAGTGCAGAGCAAAGGTGCCATTAAAGTTTATGCACTCTGATGTGTTTAGACTCATCAACCAACTATCAATTCGTGGAATGTGCTACATGATCACATTTATCAACGACTTTTTGAAGTACATGTGGGTTTTTTTATGAGAGAGAAATATGATGCTTTTAAAAATTTCAAGGAGTTCAATTACACATCACAAATGTGGTATTCAATGAAGCATCGTCATGGTGGACCATATAGAAGGAGGAGCTGCCTAATTCTAAAGAGATCGAGGATAAGCTATAGCAGAAGATAGAGGAGTAAGTTAGTGAGGTACGGCTGAAGCTTGAGACTATTAATGAAGAATCGGATAATGATGACGACATTGAGAGTAAGGCGAGAGAAAGTCTTTAGAAAACAAGTGTTCATCAAAGACATGTAGAAGAGTCCTAGCCAAGTGAAGAAAGAGTGACAAAACCTCATCATAGCTTATAAGATCAACAAGAGTAAGGAAGTTGAATCCCAACTATGCCAATGCAGCAGTTGCAAAAGAAGCAAACTTGAAGGAGCCTATGACATATGAAGAAGCATCATAGAATCCTAATTGGAAGAAGGCCATGTAAGAAAAAATTGTTGCATTGGAGCATGATCAAACTTGGGACTTAGTACCTATAGTATCGCCTAAAATGATTCTTTAAAAGTAGATATTTGTAGTATAGAAAGGTTGTTATATCCACAAGGAGGTGAAAAATTGAAAATTTTTGGTTTAAAATGAAAAGGGATTTTTAAAAACAAAAGTTAAAAGAAAACAAATATTTTTTAGAATTTTAAATAAGATCTTAAAACATAAAATTAAAATGGTAAAGCTTCGAGAATCTCTTGTATGATTCGTAACTCATATGAAAATTTAACTTTAATTAATTATCTAAAACATTTGATTTATTTTATCTTTTCTCATTAATTGCAAGCACTTCTACTAATTTTATAATTCAACCTAAAGCAATAGAATAACAAGCTATAATGCAGTAAAGGTTTTCCTATAAAAAATAGCAGAATAATAATCTCTTACTAATGATTTAGTGCACTAATTAGAAAATTATAACTGTTGTCACTACAACTATAACTAACATAATTTTAAGATAGAAAAGATAATAGTAAATCAAAATATGTCTAAATGGAATAAATTTTTACATTAATTTTGACAGCACCTCGTCTTATGAAATATCTAAAATCGATAACATAACAAGTCATTTTGCAGTAAAAGACATTCTATAGAATTAAGCATTATTTCATTATTATTAATATTAAATACGCAACATAATTAAATTACATAAATAAAGCATGACTAAATTTATATAAAAATGGGCAACATAGCAACACTAACAATAATTATTAAAGATTTGAAAAAAATAATTTATTCTATAAAAATATAAACATTACAAAGCAGATATAGAGTTATTATACCAAAGTATTATGTATACAAGATCATCTCTCTACCTCACCAAACTCTTTATACTAATTTGGGCATTATTTTAATATTAAAAATGTGATCGAGGAGTGCCCTAATAGCATCTCATCTTTAAAGAGAGTACTGTTGAGTCTTGAAAAAAAAAGTAGGGAAAGAGAGAATGGCCAAAAGGTCGTGGGATGTTCCAAGAAGGAGGAATGAAGGTGATTTATATAGTAATGAAAAAACTACTATCACTACTATTTAAATATTTTAATAATATTTTTTGTATATTTTATTCTATTTTAATTTTAATTTTAATTTATTTTTTTAATTTTTATTATTTTTTAATCTTGCTTTTTCTTTTTCTTTTTTTAATGTAGCCACCACACCCACTATAGAACTGATTATAGATTTTATTATTTTTTTTCTTCGCACGTCTCAGCCTTCTAGAGTATGCAAGTTTTGCTCTGTGATCAAGTGCGGTGCCTGTACCGATTGAACGCTCTTGGACTATGGACTGCAAAGACTGTTGACTAGAAACGTGGCCCAGATCAGAGTCAGAGTAGCTAAAGTTGTCAGCACATTGAAGACCATTGGAAAAGATTCAGTGAACGGATCTAATGGCACAGAAAACGGAAGCACGTGGAGTGCGTTGTACTTAATCTAAGAGCTTAATAGACAACAAACATAACATGCATATGGCTTTGATTGCGTGGACTACTTGATCATGCGATCCAAGGCTTGCCATGTGTAACGACCCCCTCCCCCTCTCCCCTGGGAGGAACGAGAGGAGAGGAGCGCCACACATCGTTCGTTCATGCATGTGAAGATGGGCCAAAAAATAATCAAATCTTAGCTCAACCTTAATGTGGAAATTATCTTATCATTAACAACGAAAATATTAAGATTACAACACTTATACAAAAGCTAGAAAAATCCCCTAAATGTCCTCAATAACAATTCTTAGTTTCCAATCACATAAAAAGTCAACTATTTCCTCATATGGAATAAGGAAAGAGAAGATAATATACCAATAAATCAAAATTATAGCGTAACAAACACACTCATATATACATAAATTATGTTAGTCATTATCCACTTTCTCAAAGTCATACACGGCCACCAAACATTGTAACTTACACATATAGTGCACATTACATTAAAAAAAAATACAACATCAATAAAATAATGTATTACTTCCCACTTGCTATTCATACTCACATAGCAACTATATCAATTACACACACTCATATATATAATTTACATTCACACAAAAACACATATAAATTATAAAATATTAATAGTCATTTTCCACTACAATTATACAATAGTATAAAATATTATGCACATTACATTAATATATAAC
>CAMOHE010030553.1:0-21773 GCA_946598075.1 Artocarpus hirsutus
CCTTCAATCTTCTAACCCAAAGCTTGAAATCGAAATTTGGTTCAAAATTTTAGAGAGAGAATGAGAGAGAGTGAGAGTGGCCGAGAGAGTGAGAGAGGAGAGAGAGTGGGCGAGTGAGAAATGAGAAGAGAGAGAGGAAGAGTTAAATAAATAGAGGAAAGAAAGACAAAACCAGTGAAGGAAAACCGTGTGTACAGCACGTGGTTTTTCAAAAGGGACGTATCAGTCATTTGACGAGTTGTTTTGTTTTAAAATCTAAAATAGCACTTAAAAATAATTAAAAATGATTAAAAGTCATTAAAAGAATCAAAATGACATTAATTTAAAAATTTCACAAAATGATCTAGTTAAGTTTAAAATAATCATTATGGCACACTAATCCACCATTTAATACTCTAATTATACTTAATTAACTTCAGGGTGTTACACCGATGCTCAAGGTTGGCTTGCTGAATTGGCAAAATCTGATAGATTCGAGACTTCGAGTCTCGGGCTTCCTAAGCTTAAAATCACATTTCTAACCTGTTTTTTAGTTCTCAGAACATTTATAATGTTCATAAATGATAAGAAAACATACTAGAACACTTTTAAACAAGTTTTACATGAAAATTTTTAAATAAATCTAAAAATAAGAAAAAGAGAAAAAACTTGATTTAGCTAAATTTTGTCCAATTAAGCCTAGGTTCATGATGGTTTAAGTTCTATAAACCTAAACTGAACTCAAATTTCAACTTGTAACGAGAAGTGAAGAATTTGGGGCAAAATTTTAAAATTTGAAAAAAATGTAAACTAACCTCAAATTTGAGCTTGAATCGAGTTTGTGGTGGCTCAAACACATTCTTAGGCTTCTAATCTAGCTGAAGATCGAAGCTTGAGCTCAAAATTTTTAGACCAAAATGAGAGAGAGAGAAAAAAAAGGGAAGGCAAGGAGAGAGAGAGTGAAAGTAAGGAAAGAAGAGAGGGAGAGGAGAGAATAAATAGAGAGAGGACTAGTGGTTTCTCAGTTGCAATACCATGTCCCACACATGGTTTTACAAAATAGACATATTGAGCGTTTGACAAATTATTTTGATTCAAAATTCAAAATAACAAATAAAAATAATTAAAAGTGGGATGAATTTAAAAATACTACAAAATAATTAAATTAAGTTCAAACTTATATTAAGGCGTACTAATCCAACATTTTACACACTAATCTTGCTGAACTAATTTCTGAGTGTTGCAATGATTGTCCTCCGATCTATAGTACCTGAGAAATTTCTAGTACATCAAATAGGCAATATTTAAAGAATTATTGTAAGTAATTTATGTAAAAATTTTGGTGAGCTAAGTTTTATGGCCAAAGATTTTGTCAAAAGCTTAAAGAGCAATTTTAGTGCCACAAAAGATATTATTTAAAGCTAATTTTTTGTAACAAATTTAGTAAGAATAAATATGGGATTAAATATCATGCCATGGTCTTAAGTAAGATAAGGATTAAAGAAAATATGGTACAAGATAATACTATATGAGGTTATGCAGTTTAAGAAAAAAATATTGTACGAAAAATATAGAAATTATACAGTATTAAAATAATGTAGTGCAATGATTATACTACAAAACCAGTTAAGCAAAGTGAGTAGTAATCAAAGTCACTCATAAATGTATACAATTCAAATTCATAATGAAAAAAGTTCAACTAATTATTACTGCTTGGAGAACAGTGTGATCTCAGATATTAATTCTTTAGCTGTGCAAGGAAGCTCATAATCTTCCACAATAGCAGCTGCAGCTTCAAGCGGAGTCTTCCCGACTATTTTCACAGCTTCTCTCCCGTCCCATTGCTTTCCATACTTAACTAAGTAAACTCTAAAGACATCATTCACAATGCCGTCTACATTTAGTTAAAAGCAAAGTGTTGCACCAAAAAAAACGAGTCAGTCAAATTAAGCATAGCAAAAAATTATGTGATTGTTGCGTCTAATACAAGAACAAAAACAACACCCCTTTATTTCATGAAAATGGATTTTTTTGACCAAAAAAGGTGACTATTGGTGCATTCTACCCTCCATTCTCATCATCGATAGAAGAAATCGCAAAGCCCACTAATAGAATGAAAAGGCCTGACCCAACGATAACCGAAAGATGGGCCTGGTTTCAACTACACCACCATGGGTCCAGTGCTGCACATCTCATTGGCCAGGCAGGACCTCTGATTGGGGCTACTATGTATCGAAACTGGGCGTCTTTTTAGAGGAAAAGAGAAAAGGGCATCATTTCCATTGCAGAATTCCATTGGTATTATGAAAATGCTTCTTAGGGCAAGAAGTTACTTTTGTTAAGAAGAGTACCATCCAAATCAGGGATAACACACTTTACTAGCTTCTTCAAAAACGTCCCCAGTCATAAAATAAATATTTATCGTATGAAACCAAAAAGAGTGCAAATTTTAGTTGCTATAGTAACAAGAACACTATTGACAGATATATAATCTATGCCTACTTCTCAATCACATGAAACTGAACTATAAATCCATAGCAATAAAAAAAATCATAGATTTCAAAAAATTATTAGACAACGTACTTTTTCTTTTGAATTTGATAGAAAATAGGAATAAAAATTTAAATACTATGTACATATTCAGTAGTAGAGCAACTTCTTATTTATTTATTTATTTTTAACACTTTTAAAGGAATGGGAAAACTAACCAAGACGACCAAATCAGTACACAAAATACGAAGCCACCATTTTAGAAAACCAACAAACTTAAATACAAACCAAAATTGCTGCAATAGGGATTTGTATATAACCCAAAACAACCAACTAAAAATTATCCATAATTTCAGAAAATTGCTTAGAAAAAGGGAAATCTTTTGCCAATTTCACGACTGCTCATTACCAGAAAGAAAACCAGGGAGAGATAAAAGAGAGGAAGAGACAAAGAAACGGTTTTGTTTTATGAGATGCGAAAGAGATTCGAGTTGCTTACTAAACAATGCCCAGTGCTTGTGAGTTCTTATAGGCGTCTGATTCTGAAGAAGATCTTGTGTTGAATATAACAAATAATAGACTCAAAAGATGCTCAGGTCAGGTGGCATTTTGGGCTTTTCCTTTGCTGTTGTTGTTGTTGTTGTTGTTGAAGAAGGCGGTCTTTGGTTTGGGGAATCAGCACGGGAATGGGAAGCTCATTACTCAAAAAATACTTAAGCCTTCTGTTTTCGGCGCTTGAAAATTAAAAAAAAAAAATAATAAAAATAAATAAATAAATAAATAATTTTTTTTAACTCCTCCAAATTTTACGTGGTCCCTTGTTAAACAAGTAATAGATCTTATCTTATAATATTAATATTCTCGCCGGCTATTTATTTTATTATGCTTTCAAAATATAATAGACAAAATGAGATTCTCGAATTCACACAAAGTAAATCAAAAGACATAATTTCCTAAATACGAGTCTGCTACACCAAGTAAATTAAAAGACATAATTTCATAAATACGAGTCTACTACTAAGGTCATTATATATATGACTTTCGGTTGATGTGATTAAAACTTGTTATATTTTAACAAAAATTATTTAGTCGCTTATATCATGTTATGTCTCGGTCCTATATAATCTTATTGTGTACAATGTACTCTTGTAATAACTTGGTAAATTAACGGTTTGAACAATACCGTTCCATTATCAATAGAAATAACCTATACTAGCAGCGCTCAATTAAAGTTTTTAATTGAATGATTAATTATAATAATTGATTATATATTATTGACCACTTTATTTATCATTCTTGAATATTATCTTGTATATAACACTCATATACAATATATAAGATCACATAGATAATTAAAGAATTTTAATAATATTCATAAAGTATTCAAAATACATACACAAATATAATAAAAAATTTACTATATTTATTTATAAATATATCTATCACAAAACATCATATACTTTAAGAGCATCTATCCTTATAAATAATAGGTAAATAGCTTAAAAGGTCTTTAATCTTTTAAGTAAGCAAAAGTGACCTACGTGGGACCCACACGATGGGGCCCGGGCCTATGAGAGGTCGGGCTGTCGCCTGTGCGGGCCATATAGTGCTGCTCTTTAAGTAAAAGATGATTTGATTCTTTTTTTATTTATTCCGTTATAACCTCTTTTTAGGCGCAAAAGGACAAAGTTAATTGACGGCCTATATTAAATTTTAAATTTTGCATGGAATTGATTGTGTGCCAAGCACATCCATTTAAAAATAAAAGAACATTTTAGTAAAATAACAAGCACACGCATCTGTCTTTTTTTTTTTTTTTTTTTTGAAGAAAATAAAAGTTTCTTTAAGGTGATTTCAGGTTTTTTGTTTTTGTTTTTGTTTTTGTTTTTTTGTTTTTTTTAACTTTGAAAGCATTTTCGCTAGCAATTTTGTCAGAATTGAGCATTCATCATTAAATGGTATAAATTTTTTATACTCTTTAAACCTGGGTTGGGTAAGCATACTTGATCCAAAATTTAAGGGTACGTGTCTATAAATTTCCCCTTGACTAAAGTAGAAAGAATGCAAGTAATTAAAACAATTATGGAGATTCACATTTGAATGAGTTTGACACTCTTAGTCGTGATAATGCCTATTGATCACATCATATAAGCCGTGTTAAAAAAAAAAAAAAAAAAAATATATATATATATATATATATATATGTGTGTGTGTGTGTGTGGAAGGCCTATGATGGATTCCTTTTTTTCTCCCCAGTAGAGTATGTATTATTAACCCTAGGATCGCTTTTAAATGGTTTGGATTAAAAGAGCATACAATGTCTATTATGATCTAGAGTGCATTTGATTTCAATTAAAATTAAAATAAAAAACAAAATAAGAAACTCCCAAACTTTTTCATGTTCGTGAATAACTGCTTCCCAGAATTTGCCTTTAAACATATTGTTTCCTTAATGTGAAACCTAGTCCGTTTGATAAAGAAATTTAAATTAATGAATTAATTTTAGTTAGTATAATTTGAATTAGGATTTGAGTTAATGATTTAAATTACTATTCGAATTGATGTTTGGATGTGCATTTAAGTTTTAATCTAAGTATGGAATAAAATTGAAATTTGTGTTTGAAAAGTTAATGAAAATAGTTTTTAATTTATTAATAAATCTAATAAAATTTTAATGTTAATGATCTTAAAAAATATGCAATATAGATCTTGATTTATTTCCCTCTTCATTAAGAACACAGTGAAAAAAGAATCATCTCAATTAGATATCAAATGAAAAAGTTATGATTTTTTTTCCTCAAATATAGGAAAGAGAATTTTAGTTTTTATTGTAGCAAAAATATCCGAGTATTAAAAGTTTAAGAGAGATAAAAATTCTAAAAACTTGAATTTTTTATACTCAAATGATTTAAATTTTAGAGAAAACAAATATGTATCCGAATAATTTTTGATACTCAAATTTAAATTTGAGTTTATTGAGTTTAAAAAATGCTTAAACCAAACATACCCTCGTTTGTGGCTGAAAGTGCAAAATTTTTGAATCATGTTTTGGGTCCTCTTGATTGAAGTCTCCCAAGTTCTGGTCTCCTGGGACTCAAATCACGGAGCTACAGTGTTAATGCAAGTGAATCTCTGGCATTGATCAGGAATCTCAGCTGCCCATTTTACTGTTGAGGGCTTCTTACCGTTGAGGGTTGCGCTGCCTATAATCTCCCAACGCCGAACTGGTATTGATCTTTCCAACCCATTTTCCTCGCCTCTCTCTCTCTCTCCCTCTCTCTCAGCCGAAACGGCAATTGTTGGTCATTCTGGTGACACCTTGTGCCGTCGACTCCCTCAACTTTTCCGCCGATGGAGACAAGCCCAATGTAAACCCTATCTGCACCACCATGGGCCTCTGACCTATTATCGCTCTTGGCGGCATAATACACGACGATGGTACTTCTCGCGAGTTGGTTGGGTGCATCCGGCATCTACCCAATCGTCGGTGGCCTTAAACCCGGTAAGTTTCTCGAGCTCCAAAATTTTTCTTCAGTGGAATTTTTCCTACATGTTTTTTTCTTTGTCTCCTTGAGTATGAGTCTTCTTCAAACTGGATACTACTTCGAATGATTCCCTTTTGCGAACTTGGCAATGTCCAATGTGTACAAATTTCTCTTGTTGTTTGCTTCGTTCTTCTTTTATATTTTTTCATGTATGCTGTAAAATTTGCTCTGGTATTTGTATCACTCATTCTCTATTCTGGTCAGTGGCCGTAATACAACAAAATGCGACCCTTTTTTCGTATTTGCTTGGATTACATTTTGAATCAGATATGCGGATTTCTATTTTTTGTGTTTCTGTTGTGTTCAATTCTGAATTTCCTGTTTGGTTATAAATGTTGGGATTAAGATCTGGGTAAATGTGTTAAATTTGAATTATCAAAAGAAAGTCTGAAAGCTAGTAAACATTTACAAGGATTGCATTCACAACGCTAGAAAGTGACTCTTGTTTTAAAGTTTGAGGAAAGCATATTTGTTATTGGTCATGTGCAGTTTTTCCTCTTGGGAACCCTTAAAAAGTAATATTTTTTTTCCATTAGTAAAGATTCGGATACGCCCATCCATGGGATCCCATTGGAACATTATAGCATGGTTTGGTAAGTCACGAAGTTATAACAGATTTTGAGTTGGTTTTAGTTTTAGTTTTTGTTGTTCGAGCACTTTGGCTTTGGTTTTAAAAATTATTTGCTTTTGTAGACAGTATAAATTGGTCGTGCAATCAAAATCTAACCATGTCCTCTGTTAACCAAATGAAATGAATCTTTCGCACCTTGCTTAATTCAAGGATTATGTTCCAATATACAGCTGTGAATGATTGCTTCTTGTATTGATTTGCATTTTATAATGTACCTTGTATTATTATCAGGATAGCCGTGTAATTGACAAGCTCTTTAGATTTATAAATTCGTGATTGAACTAATAACATCGATGTATCATGTAAATTATTTCATGATTATTGAAAATCCATTACGCTGACAGCTCGTGATACTCCGAGCTTCGCAAATAAACAGAATTCCTTCCAAGTTGTGTGGAACCTAATCATAGTATACAGTTTTATTCATAATTTTACACATGTTTTCTTTCCTAATTCTCATCATGTCCAAGGAAGGAAGCCCTTTTTTATGTGAATAACAGGGAGACTTATAGACGTTTTAAGAGTAGGTTATACATACCTTGTACTTCTTGCTTTAGTTATAGTGAAATTATGCAGAACATATCTTTCACCTCCTTAAATTTTTTGTCTATGTTTCTAGTTAATTGTGGCTACAAAAATGCAGGACATATAGTGTGAAATAATGTTTCATAACCATCAGTACACAGATGCAATTTTCCTATCAAGTCTGAAAACCATTGTCTATGTTATCTTACGATGGTTCTGTATTGTTTTGGCCAAATGACTAGTAAAGAAAAGCTATGGAGGTGAAAATGAGTATAAACAATAAGTCAATTTATTGTTGGACAAAAGCAGAGTTGAATGTAGGAGGAAGTAAAAGCGTAGGATATATGATAAACTATTGGGTAATTTTCTCATTTGTGCTGTAAAACTTGTTTTGGTATATCTATCACCCATTCTCCATTCTGGTCATCGGCTACAATACCACAAAATGCAACCATTTTTGTTGTTTGGATGGATTACAATTCTTGAATCAGACACGCAGAATTCACCTTTTCTTTTTTTTTTCGTTGTGTTCAATTATGAATTTCCTGTTTGCTTAGAATGAAATCTCCACTAACAATTGTAGCCTAAAATGTGTCAAGCACTTGTCTAAATGGGCTATCTATATATGGAATCCTAAAATACTTCATCATCTCTCCAAAACTTTAAATGCCAACTTTGAATGAGGCAAAGTGCCGTCTACCATTATGCTATTACCTTTTGCTGCTTTATAGATTATTTGAATGGTATCCTAATACCAAACCTCATAAAGTATTTAGACAGTGGTTTTGCAGACTGTAATGTGCCTTTTCTTGTTGTTATTTGTCATCTGTGATATGTGAACTGTGACATGTGACCTGTGAAAAGTGAGCTAGGAAATTGTCATGAAGTTTACACTTGTTGTTATTACGATTTATAAATGTTGGTTGATCTTTTTTGCCTTTCTTTTTTTATTGGTTAATAGAAATTAAACTTGATGAGCTTGTTGGTATTACATTATGATCTTAGAGAAAGGCCTGGTTGTGATGAAACTACATTTTGCTTCCTCATGTTGGTTGAAGTTTTTTTGTTGTGGATTGTCGCGCTTTATTATGTCACTATGCTAGCGGTTGCCTATGCACAGGATTGTGGGGTTTTATTTATTCGTTTCCACCTGTCCTTGTGCGTACCAACCGGGAGTAGCATAGTTATGGACGTCTTAAGTGCCAATCCATCATAATGAGACTCCTAATGTGAAGTGGAAGAAGCAATTTCATTTTTGAGCCAGTTGTATGACGCAATACTTATTAACGTTTGACTATGTTCTTTTCGTGCCATACTTGCATGTGCATTTGCTATTGCGCGCTTTGTAGACTGAAAAAATGCCAATGGGAAAGATGGGAAAGGAAAGGAACGATGATGAGGCAACCGTTAATTGGAGCATACAAAATGAGAGAGCTTTGTTATTAAGGCTAGTGGACCATCAAACTACTACCCTAGGACGACATCCTACTGCAGTCGATTGGGACCGATGGGGGGGGGAGGGGGAATTTTCAGTCAAGGTGTTCCTGGCGAATATTGCAAGCAAAAGCGGAATCGACTAAGGAAAATTTTTCAGCTATATTTTGTTTTGATGAATGCAAGTGGCCTTGGTTGAGATCTTGAAACTGGGGCTGTTCGCTGTGAGCCAGAGTATCTAGATGCTCTTAGCGGTAAGGTTTTTTAGTTTTGCTGCTATCCGTCTAAATTCTTCCAAATATTAATATGACTTTCAGATTGTTGCGAATTGAAAATTTTTATCATTCGATGTCCAACGAAACCCCCAATCGAAAGACTTGATTGGTAATGCTGTGTCAAATTAGGCGTTGATATCGTAATTGTTTCACCGAAAGTCTGCAACCGGGAGTCATGCGGTTGCTTGGGTTCGACTCGTTTGACTGAACCTCTTGGTCCGTAGAGAAGCAATGACGAGCATGAAGACGTTATGATCAGATGGACTTGGAAGATGATTACAATAGCCTTGACGATAGGGGCACACATTGCTCATTTGGCAAGACTTGATGGCCGCAGATTAGGAGTACGTACCAGCAACATTGCTCCTACTTCTCGGAGAATTAGGAAGAGGCTAGTGCGTAGCAAAGGTTTGGCGAATTCCCAGGTAGCTGCCACTGCGTTACAAAGCATCACAGATTCCCTATCCAGCGGCGGCCATAGTAAGGGCTTTGGTAGTGGAAGCTCAGCAAATCAACACGCGTCGGATGATGGAGAATGGAGGCAATGCCTAACAATCATGAATGAGATGAACCTAAGCCTAGATCAATACGTGGACTTTACTAAAAATACCTATCAACTAATCCCAAAATCCAAACCGCTTTCCTCATAGCCAATCTTGAATGTCGCATTGCCTTCATACAGAAGGGGATCACGAGAGTTCAATCTCAGCAACGGCAACCACCAGAGTGCACGCCTCCACCACCAGTAGTGTTGCAAGGGCCTCCCGCCCAATTTCAGCAGGACCCTCTATATTTCCCATGTCCACCATGACGGATATTAGTTTATCCAATTATTGCATGCTTGCCATTTATTTTCCATACCATTATTTACATTTGTCATGGACATATTTTTTTCGGATTGTATTCTTTATTGCATTTTTTCGAAGTGTATTCTTCATTGTATTTTTTCAGATTGTATTCTTCGATAACGATTGTATTGTTGATTTGGATGATGTTTAATTTGTTGGTGAGGACATATACTTTTTATTAGCAACCGCTATTGTTGTATTCTGTTATTTTTCTTATTAGCAGCCACTAGGGCTTAATATTGTTATATTATTATTTAGTTACTATATTAATATTGTCTGTATGTGGCCGTTCAATAGGGTTTTTTTAACAACAATGATATATCAATCCATGGTTTTTTCAAATCTTACAACATATAATAAATTCCTTGTAGGGATTTTATGGCGGATTTTGGTGATGGAAGTTATGGAAATAATAATTCAAACGACGACAATAATATTTACGACATTGCAGCTGCTTCCGCAGCGCTATATGTCACCGTATTTATGTAGCTGTGTCAACAACGTAACACGTTGGGGATGCCTAGACACGAACGTGTAGAAAATTTCCTGCAGGGGCATCCTAATAGAATATACAATAAGATTCGAATGGATGCTGACACCTTTACAATGTTGAGCGCAATAGTCCAGAATAAGGGTATGTTAAGACCAAATCATAATATAAATGTAGATGAACAATTGATGATATTTCTAAACATCATATCACAAAGCCAAACAAACAGAGAAATGCAGGATTATTGGCAGCATTTAGGGGAGACAATTTCGGGCTTCTTCACACAGGGCCTAACAGTAATATGTGAATTAAGGCATGACTTTATTCTACCTCCTGAATGGAATGACTTGCCAACGCTCGTTATGCAGCATAGGAACAAGTATCTTCCATGGTTCAAGGTAACTACAGTATACCTACTGAAATGATCTATTGTCATTTGTAAAACAGTTGACTTAAACCAACACCATTCATACTTTATTATATAGGATTGCGTAGGTGCTATTGACGGTATACATATACCGTGTATTCCATCTAGCGAAGAATCGTGAAGGTATATTAACAGAAAATGATTTCATTCACAAAATGTTATGGGCGTCTGTGACTTTGACATGAAATTTACTTTCATCTTAACTAGATGGGAGGGATCTGCCCATGATGCGCGAGTGTTACTGGACGCTATATCCAATCCAGGGAAACACTTTCCAATACCACCGTCAGGTAGGAAAAAAAAAAATTGTTCTTTTTTAGTAAACATTTGCTTTTCTTGTATTCTTGGAATATATATACTAAGACCACTTGTGATTTGCTTAAAGAATTCTATTTAGTAGATTCTAGCTATCCAAACACGGATTGTTTCCTTGCTCTATATCGAGGAGTTACATATCACTTACAGGAGTATTGAGAGCGTAGGCAAGGTCCTCGTTTGCCGAAAGAGTTGTTCAACTATATCCACTCCTTACTTCGCAACTGCATTGAAAGAATCTTTGGTGTATGGACGGCGAGATTCCTAATTTTGAAGAACATGAAGCCCTTTCTATATGACAAACAAAAATTGATATCAATTGCTTGTGCTGTGATTCACAACTTCATACACATGTGGCAAAGTAGCGATGAGATACTTCAGCAGTATTATGATGACACACCACTGGTGGCGGAGATAGAATGTGAAAATGTCGATGAAGAAGACGGAGTGCAAAACGATGATAACACTATTTTCATTCAAAATAAGGGTGACAACGACAACATGAATGCTCGACGGGATGCGATAGCGAATCAAATGTAGGAAGCTTATGCACAATGCCTTTGGTACACTAGTCGGCATTAGCATTTCAATATAGTAATTTTTTAACGCTCAATTATTGGAACATTGCTACGTTAGCTGGAGGTTTCCCCGCCGTTGTATGCACAAAATGCTATCATGTATACAAGTACTTTCACAAAGGAGAACACTCTTTGATTGGATTGTGATAATTTTTTTTCGTAAATAGTTTATGGATTGGAGAGAATTTGATATTTTGGGAAATCGCTAATAGCATCAAAATGCCAACAAAAATCAATAGGCAAAAAACAACTCTAATTTTTTTAACATTGTGTTCATATGCACCAAACATTGATTTATTATTGCATGCAATGAAATGGAAATAATTTATTTCAAACACTATTTTTATGCACTTTTTTAAAAAGGTACTTTTTCGTAATAAATTTTTTTAATTTTCACAAAAGGGCAACCAAAAATCCTAATTCAAATCTCAAATATACCAAACACATATTCATAACTTAAATCAGGATTCAAAAACTTACCAAACATATATTTGAATACTCTATCTAAATCCAATTTTAAATACTCTGACAACTAAACAATAACTCGAATTATAATTCAAATCACAATACGAATAAAAAAGAATCTAAATCACCATAATTCAAATACCTTTACTAAACGGGCCCTAAAAAACCTACAATACTTTTCTTTCTTCCTTCTTCACCTTCCTTATCTCATTCAAACCCTAAAAAAAGCAACAAGAAATGGGAAATAGATTAGCTCGGCTAGCGGTGATGAGCTCCTCCTTGTTGACGACAAACTAGATTGGTGCTCTCCATCACTATCATGATTCCCGACGTTCGTTGAGTTCGATGAGATTTCCTAAGGCTTGGATAATGCAAATGAGGGGGTTTGCAACGACCTTTGGCTAGCATGATGGAGTGTCGAGAGAATTTGGTTTTGGGATCTGCCAGAATCTGTAATTTTGGTTTGATTTTTTTCTTCAAATTTTTTATTACTAAAAATATTTGAATGTTGTTTTGTTATAATTTTTATCATGGAGATATGGAAACGAAGCTTCCATTTATGAATGATCAAGTTGCTACTTTCTTAGTTGCTTGTTAATTAGTTATTGTTTCTTATTCTATTGTCTTTTTTGCTATGTAATTTCTCTTCAATTTTCTAATTTTATTTTTTTTGGGTTTGTTTGGTAAAATAGATTGAATGTTTGTGTTGGGGCAATGGTATGGGCTTGTCGGTAGGTGGAAGCATAGGGCTAGACACAGCGGTGGGTGAAAACGAGGGGCTGAGCTTCTCGGTGGGTAGAAGTGTGGAGCTAGGCTCACTAGAGAAGGAGGAAGAAGGATCTTGGGTTTGATGGTCAAGCTTTGATAGATTCTGTTTTTTTTTTTTTTTTTTAGATTGTAAGAGAAAAAGATTTGAGTTTTTTTAAAAAATAAATTTTGTAAATTGTAACTGGGTATAGAATCATATGTAATAGGTTTCATTTTAGGTTGAAGTTAGTGTTCTATCATTTGTAACCATTGATTTAAATTTAAAAACTACACTCAACTGTTAGATCACTCTATACGGGTGAAGAATTTCACCGCCTCCCACCATAGTTCTATCCACCATCCCAAACACTAAGTAGTGAGAATACAATGTAGTTTATGATTACAAGATTGTTATGCGTTTTCTTTGTTCTTTGTACACTTTATTTGAAGTCGTGTGCTATTGGAGTTCTTGTAGGGCCTATTTGGTTTGAGTATTTTTTGTACTCAATGAACTCAAACGTAGATTCAAGTATTAAGAATTCTTTGAATACGTGTTTGTTTCCCTTAAAATCCGAATCCATTGAGTATCAAGAATCTAAGTTTTCATAGTTCTGGCTTCCCCTTCGGATATCTTTGCTATAGTGAAAACTAAAATTCTCTCTCCTATATTTGAGGGAAAAAAATCATAACTTCTTCATTTGATATTCAATTGAGATGATTCTTTTTTCATTATGTTCCTAGTGAAGAGAAGAATAAATTAAAATCCATATTACAATTTTTTTAGATTATTAACATTAAGATTTTAATAGATTTGTTAATAAATCAAAAACTATTTTCACTACCTTTCCAAACACAAATTTCAATTTTATTCCATACTTAAATTACAACTTAAATGCACATCCAAATGCTAATTCAGATAACAATTCAAATCACTTACTCAAATCCTAATTCAAATCATACTAACTCAAATTAAATCACTGAAACACTCGTTATTTTAACAGGTATGATTTTTATAAAAATCATATGAATAAATTGTCACTTTAGAACTTCTTACCAAGTCTCCGTAAGAAACATTCAAAATTTACCTATCATCCACCTCTACCAACCTTGTCCCCCTACATTAATGCTCAATTAAGTAACCTCCTTCTCATTTGGCTAAAGGTCTCCGAAGGAGATATAAAATTAATTCATCTCAACTACTAGGAGACATTGATATATTTTCTCAACTACCTTTTAATGCTTTATTCATCTTCTTCCACAACTTGCCCAATTTGCCCCCTCAATTATGTAGACATTATTTACTAAAAGTCTCCAAGGGAGACATGATAATATTTTCTTTTAATGCTCAGCCATGTTTGAAGTTGTTTTGGAGTCAATTCAAGCTTTATTTTTACCCGAACTTTGGTGTTTTTCAAAGGAGTTTTGAGGTAGGTTTTCTTTAATTCAAACTTGGTTTTTAGTATGTGTTTCTCCATCTTTAATGTATAATTTTCATGTTCAAAGTTCATGCAAATTTCTTATTATGTTAGCATGCATATTTGAGCTAAAACTGACAACTAACTTTTATTTTGGTTTGATGATGATTTTGGTATAAAACTCATGAGAATATGTTTATTATGATTATATAATGCATGCTGCATATTTTGGAATGGTTTTGAGATGTTGAACAAGAATAATATGCTTTGGGTTAAATAGAAACTTAACCTTCCATAAACCTTGTATTATCGCTATGGACAGTAGTCTTTCTTGAAATCCTAGGATTAGATGAAAATGAATTTTGTAAATTGGTTTACATATTTTAAAAGTAGACAGCTTAAGCTTTCCAACGAGCTATCATGAGCCTAAATCGAAATTGTATTTTATTTTGTATGAATTTTTCAATTCTTGGATTGAAAACTAGTAAACTTACCAGTGGCAGTAAACCACCCGTCTATCTTAAGTAAACCACCTATTAACCTAGGTGCTAATTGTAGATAGTGAACCTAACTTTGCTCACCTTCTAATCCCTTAATGTCTTGCAACCTTTCCAACACTATCCTAAGTGATTTATGAATTTTATTATAGACTAAAATATGTATATTTACACATAATTCATTTATGGATGTGGTTATATGTTGTGCTTTAGTTTTTATTGTCTTTATGCACGACTTAGGATCAAAGGTGTGTGCAGCTAATGTTAATTAATTTCGAGATTAAAAGATTGTTGAGAACCTTGAAAGGTAGGGATTCTATTACTCATCTTTTGTGAGGTTGTTATGGAATTAAAATCGATTGTTTTACCACAAGATATATGTATCTATATTGAACTGCTATTATATGAGAATCACATATGAAACTATGATATGAACCGCCCTGTATTGATTAGCGAGGAACATAACGAATTAACATATGTTGTTATAAATTGGGAAGCATGGTTAGGAATATTGACTCTATAAATAATGATTAAACATTGAGAAATGGTGAGACGTGAAGAAGGCGGCGGTTACGTTCTTGGGCACGATTACCCAAAAAGGTAAAATAGGGGGAAGGTGATGACGCTTCCTTGGGTCGAAAGTCTCAGAACACACTGTACAGGAATCGACTTGGTGAGGACTCGGGGTTTGATGTTCCCTCACCGAAATACCCTCGGAATGTTTAGAGGGTGGCCAAGTATGCCCATTTGGTTTCGATAAGTTGAGTGATACTTTATGTAATGTGGATACTTAGGAATAATGATGAATGTTAATATTATATATATGTATATGTTTGAAACTTAGTAATGATTAACTATGGTATCCACGGAATATGATCATAATAAATCACATAATTTGGATAATGATGGAAACTAACTAACCATGCAGATTTAATGTGATAAAGAATAAAACCTTAAGGTGAGTAATGGTTTTCCCTACTGAGCATGTTGTTGCTCATTCCCTTATATTTTCCTCTTTTCAGGACTTACTAAGTATGAGGTGGTTACAAGAAAAATAATTGAAGAAGCTATGCAGTTATATTATGTTGGGATTGTTTCGATTGCAAAGAATGATCTTCATGATAATGTAAGCATCGATTGTTACTTTCTGTGACTGTATTAAGATTTGTTGAGGGTTGAAATGATGATGATGATAGTTTTATATTATTAAAATTTAAGGTGCTAGATTAAACTGTGGTTTATTTATTTGTTTATGTTTTATTTTTATTTTAAGAGTTTCTATTTAAGTCCCGGGCAAATTACTTTGAGGATTTATCTTTATTTTCTAATTTTTATTTTATTTATTTAAAAACTGTCAACCCCCATATAGGGGCGTTACAATCACTGATTCGAATCTATTTACCAAACGGACCCGTAGTGTAGTTGTGAGTATTCTTGCTTGTCATGCGGGCAACCGTGATTTGATCCACAGCAACGGCGTAATTTTATTCCTTTGGTATTAACATCGTTGATTAGTGAACATCGCCAACATCGTTGCCTATTTCAGTTTCTTAAGTTATATGGTTGTTCTTTTTTTATTCCTTTTTTTTGACAAGTTTACCTACTTTTTTCCTTTCTTTTAAAATATGTGTAAAGAAGATAAGAAAGCAAAGAACAAGGCCTATATTTCGTTATGTTGGACCAGATGAAAAGCAATGGCCGTTCTGCTTGGAGATGTGTCTTTTTCATTACATGATGTTGTAGTGTGCAGCATTTTGTTTCATGGTTAAAGATATCAACTTTACAAATTGTTTGCGTTGGTGCAAAATTTCGTCCAAACCTAAAATTAATTTCAAAAACGTCATTTGGAGGGATATTATTATTTGTTACCTTTTTTTTTTATGAAGAAATATCACAGTAGTACTTTTTATTTAAAAATATTAAAAGGTATCTTATAGTTCTCAAAGATATGATTTTGGTACCCTGAGTTTGTGTTTTGTGCGTAAAATTTTCAACTTACTCTTTTATTAATGAACCCCAAATTATTTTGTTAAAATTATAAACGAAATTAAATACAAATAATACAAAAAGGAATAAATCTACAAATATTCTTTTCTTTGATGAGTTTTGATTAATTTTTTGTTTTGTTTTTCTAATGTAGTCTTACAAAATTAAATTGAGGTTCATTAATAAAAGGGTTCATTAAATTGTGCCATATTAAGCCTCATAGTCATGCACACTGTTTCTCACCCTATACGCATGCTCCTTGTCTGATCCAAGAAAATGTGCTAATTTTGAGGAAGATTAGTATTCCCAAAAGTTTTAGGCATCTATAGATACCCATTTTTAGGGTTTTGGAATGGACTTTTCAAGAAGATTTTGGAGAACAATATAGCACCATTTTTGGGTTTTAAAGAGGAGAAGAAGAGCTTGAAGATTGGAGCTCTATCATTAGTTTATCTCTTTTATCTCTATTTTCTTTTGAAATTCTTTTAAATTGCTATGTATTCTATTTTTATGTCTTGGTTTGTAATTTTGGATATGTTTGTGATTATGAGTAGCTAAATATCTTACTGTTGAGGGCTTTGGACCCAAGTTGAAATTGTGTTTAGATAATTGCATAGATTATTGCAATTTAATTTTTATTTTCCATTTATTTGTGTTTCCTTGATTTTAATGCTTCTAATTGATTGATCACCAATCAATTGGTTTTATATTTAGGATTAGTACTTGAAAAAGGAGGACTATAAACATGAGTTTAGGAAATACACCTAGAGAATTGTAGAGTTAAGAGACTTAGTGGCTAATTAAAAGAACTTGAACTTAATTTAATTACTTTGGACGTTTCTCAATTACTTACTTGGGAGATGAGCGTTGAGATACATGAGTGTTTCAAGTCAATAAATTGAGTGGATTTGATATGACAATAATCTAGTTAGTTACCAATCATAATAAAAACTTAGTAAAATAGTTCTTCTAGACTTGTTTTATTATCGATTACTTAAGTTTAATTATTCCGTTTCAACAAGTTTAGTAATGAGCATAACGGCCCTATTGTTCCAATGGAGAGAAAAACTTATGATTAGCTTTTCGAGAAATTTTCAAATGAATAATTTCAACGAAATCTTTCAATTTTTTATTTTACTATGTTTAATCTTATGTCTTCGTCTATCCACAGAGTACATTGAATGTGTAGAAAGGGCTATAACAAAATTTCTGTTATTCGTATTAAATTTTGTTTGGAAGACAAGATGAATTGCTTAATTAATGATTCGATAAAATAGTTTGGATATAGGTTGAATTGGCCAATACCTGTATCAATCAAATGAATGGTTGTAAGTCACTTGTCACTATGTGTTTAGTCTATATTCATAGTATATATTAGATGTATAAAATACATCATATATGTTATAATATATGTTAAATGTGTAGTAGTTTACTCAAGAATGATAAATTTAATTTACGTAATGAGTCTAGGATATACTTGTAAGTACAAGCAAAAAAAAAAAAAAAAGGTTTTAGTGATATTTGATTTCATAAATATCAATCAATGCAAGGTAATTAATTATAGTATTAATTCTAGTTTATAGTCTAGTAACTATAGTTATAAAGTTGAAATGCTTTTATAAGTAATGATTTCAGCTAAAATGGTTTCTTACTTATTTATTAAAAAATAAATATATTGATGGAATCTCTATTCTCCCTTCAAATATGAATACTACTATAGGAAAAAAAAGAAGAAGCTCTATTATGTTGAAAAACAGATCTTAATCTTAACTTATATAAATTAGAAAAGTTAAAACTCGAGCGTTGCAAAAATTTATAAAAGACATATGCTTGTGATAAATAAAATAAATTACAAAAAGTTTGCAAGTTCTTATTATTAATATTAGAAAGTGACTTTTTAATAGTTGAAATAAACTGCGTTATTTTTTATTTGTTTTACCACTTCTTTCTTGATTTGTTTCATTATCGTAAATATAGTTGTTATAGGAACTAGTTTTATCAAAAAATTTTGAATGATTAAAAAAAAAAAATTGTGCATTTATTCTAGGACTATTACTGATAAATAAAAAAGATATTTTTTTATATTCTTTTAGTGAAAATTTTTATAAAATAATTTATTTATGGATTAGTCGAACCTTTCTTCTTTTCAATAACTACAAAATCTCTTTTAGTGATTTCAATCTTTTATCATTATAACACATTTTGTTAGAACTAATATTTTTATGTGGGTTTTATAAATCCCTTTTTTTTGTCTTATGAAGTTTTTTTGTATTTGATTTATGGTTGTGTTTGTTCTATTAATTAGATCTTGTAATTTTTTAATGAAAAAATTCTCCAATTTGTAGATTGAATGTCAATGAATGGTTCATGAGTTAGCTCATTTTCGATTATCAAATTTTTGTCTTGTTTGCTTTCAATCAATTCATATAGTTCTGTTTCTCTCAATCCAACTAATATAATTGGGTTCATTTTTGTTTTTCAAAGTTCTTTTATTATTTTTTTAGAAATAGAATATTTTTAATAACCCATTTTTCCTTTCCTTTGAAATATTTAGAAAAAATTTTGTTCTTTCTTTTAAAATTATTAGAATTGTAAAATATTTCATTTTTAATGTTATAAATCTTTTTTTTGAGCTCTTTAAAAATAGGTTTAAAAATGAACATTGTTTTCTATGTGAACCAAAAGGAAGTTCAGTTTCCATTCCTCAAACTATTAAATAAACAAAAATCATTTTATTGTTCTTTTTTTTTTTTTATTGGATCCTTATAATTGTTTCATAGCTTGAGCTTAGATTGGTGCCAAGGTTTCAAAGAAAAGGAAATAGAATCTTTATTTGAATATCGTCTATTAATCTATTTTCCAAAAATTCTTTTTATATTAATTAAATGCCATTATAAGTGCAGTTAACATGCACTTCTCTCTTCCAATCCTTTATATAGACATAGACGTAAATAAAGAACATACACGTACTCCTATTAATGTAATGTGGAAAATATACCAGATTAGTCAATCTGAATTGGAATTAATTGTTAACTCATCCATAACTGTTTAATCAAAATAGGCATTTATTTTGGTCAAATAGCTTAGTCTTGTTTGTTTGTTGTTGTATATGTTTTGTTTAAAGATTCTCTGCATCCACTATAATTTCATTTCTATTCGAATTACTTCGATTTTATTTGATTTTATTTTGATAGAAATATAATAAATCTAATTATAAGTATATATTCCTCTCATAAAAATAAGATTCTTTTGTTTTTGCTGCATTTTAGATTATCTTTAAAGAATTATAAAAAAAATGTTTATATTACTCTTATACAAATGTTTATAAGGTTTATCAATAGAATTCTCATTTCTTTACTTTATTTTATTTCTTATTTTAATTTTATTTTTTATCTTCCTTCATTTCTTTTATTTTATAGGTATAGGGTTATTTTTTTTAATAAGGCTATAGGCACTCAAACCATAGACCTTATTGGTATAACAGAAAAAACTTATTATTATCAAATTGATTTGAATTGTTTTAAAGACCTAACTTGCATTTTTTTGCATTGGCCTCCTTCATTAACTAATAGAAATATTGGTTAGTCTGCCATATTTTTTTCTTAGTATAAGGATAAAAAGATATATAAAGTAAAAAGATGGCTCCATGTGCTCTGATTCATTATGTGAATTCCAATCTAGGAGTAATGCCAAAAGTGTTTCAAAGAAGGGTTATCTTGTTGTATGTTTGCTTTTGGCCTAGATCAACTTAAGGTAAATAGAGTCTTTATTGCTCTATTTGAATCAAATATCGTCGTCAAATCCCAAGGCTTAACCCTAGATTGGTGGTGAAAATTACCAAGCTCCCTAATCTTTTCTTAATGTGTTGTTAAGCTAAACAAGCTCTTTACTTAATCTTTTTCCCTCAAATAACTTAGTATAAGCTCTCTAAGTTCAATTTGTTAGACTAGGTGTCCTAAGAATTAAATGATGTAATAGTTTTTAGAGACATTTAATGTAACGCCCGCCTAATTTGATGTAACGGATAATGCTATCATAAATGACGACGTTAAATGTTATGTTATATTAATGATGATGTTAAGTGATATACTCATGATAAGTGCTATGATATATGATAAATGGTGCTAACCATTTTATTTTAAGTGTTATGACAGGTGACGCTCGCGTGAAATTGATGTGCTCAAATGTTCATGTCATTAATGTTATGTGTTAATTATATTTTTATGGGCAATTATATGTTATGAATGAATTTTGAGTGTTGAGGCAGTTCGGCAGGCCGAAATGATGTTCTCTGAACGGCAAGCCGATGGTATATCATCGGTAGGCCGGACTTCTGAGATCGGCAGGCCGAACTCCTGAGATCGGGCAGGCCGATGACAGCTGACAAGTAGTAAGCAGGAATTTTTACAAAATTGTGATAAGATGAAATTTAATTATGGACGTTTTATGCTGATTAAATAACATAATTATGGATTGATTTCTTTAATTTTGGTAATAAAACATTTGACTTTTCAATTATTTGAATTAATGGATAAAGTTTTCCCGTTTTGCAAAGACGATTTATGGCAATTCGAACCGATCTTGGAAATTCTGACTTTTCTCTTTCAATTTTATCCATTCACACGTTTTTTTTTGGCTTGGCATTTAATCAGAAAAATTTCTGATTTGTAATAAGAGGATGAGTTTTTGTTTTTCTTTATTTTATTTCCACAACTCTCTCTCTCTCTAAATTCTCTCTCGATTTTTCCTCTCTCTCTCATTCTCTCTTCTTATCACATTTTTCTTATTCATCCTCTCAAAATTTTCCCTGCTATTATTTGTTTAAATATTCAAATTTCTTTAGGGTATATTCAAAGAATTTTAAGAAGGAGTCGTTCTAAGGTATGAGTTAAATTTTTAAAGTATTTTTGAAATTTTCTTTTCTTCAAATTAACTGCCATATTTTCATCTATGAGTTTTATTTTACTCTGAATTTTTAATATGTTATGTATGCATGAGTTATGTGATTTTTCCCTCAAGTTTCACGTTATTTTGAATTTTATATAAAAAGTTATGAATTTCTTCTCTTCACCACTCCCAGAAAAATAATTGCTGACTGTTTTTGTGCACATATGAATGAGTGTTGT
>CAMOHE010030555.1:0-13051 GCA_946598075.1 Artocarpus hirsutus
GGTGTTGATTAAAAAATTTCAATATTTTTGAATTTTTAATAATTTACTCTACTTGATCAAAGCCTATAAATAGGACATTTTTGGGTTATTTTAGAAGAGATCTAATTCCCCATAATTGTGAGCCAAGGAGAAATATTTAGGCATTTTCTTTTAGGTTTTTATTTTTAATTTTATTTTTATGTTTAGGATTTTTATTTTTAGTGGAGAAAATATTTTAAAGATGAAGAAAAGAACAACAAAGATTGAAGAGTTAGGCATAAAGACTTGTTACATCTTTACATGAGGTTTTTCTTCCTAATATTCTTATCTTTGTTTTTTTGTTATTTGAGATATTAAACCCTTAATTTATGTTTTTTTAGTGTTTATTATTGTTCTTAATACTTTTAACTGTTTGATCACTAATTACTTTATCAGGAGATCTATAATAAGATTGAGGTGATTTATAAGAAGAACTTCTATAATAAGATTGAGGTGATTTATAAGAATAACTTTTTGTGATAGGCATAATGGGTTTTATAAGATATAAGAACATAACAACATGACGTGCGTGGTCTTTTAAAAAACCATATATCTCAATAAATTTTAATATATTTAAATTCACATAAAAATATAATAGATTAATACATCAAATATTTTCGGTGTAACTCAAAAGAGGACATTGGATAGGTTAAGATTACTTGTGTTTTATATATTGTCCTAGACGATGTTTGCAAGAATAATGAATTAACTTTAAGTTAGCTTTGGTAAAATCAGAGAGCTTTGTGACTGTTCGAACAACACGAAGAACAGGGAGAAGACGAAAACGAAATTAAAGCTGGGAACATCGGAGTCGCTGGAGGACGTTGGAGCCGGTGATGACGACGAGGTGTTGGTCACTTTGGTGCCCAAAGATGGCAACGTAACCGTCGGTGGGATTAAGATCGTTTTAGAGACTTGAACGATAAATTAGGAAAGCGTGCTGTGTTTTTGTTTGTCTCTCTGTCTGTACTCCGGAAAGCCGCTTGTTTTAGTGGGTTTTGGTAGCTGGGAAACCGACGATCGTTTTAGTGCTGGTGGGTCAATAATTGCGTCCAACTGGAGCACTCAGGAACGCATTTCTGGGGCTTGCATTTGTCGTTTTCGTCTTTAATTATTTGGTTTTGTTTGTTTAACGTTATATTATGAGTACTACATTTGTACTCTGTCCTTTTACCCTCAGCATCGTGATAATGATGTGTGCCTCACGTTGTTCGGCAGCTTTTCGGGAATGGAAGAGCTGTCTTTCGCCAATAAGAATTGACTAGACTGTGTTAGTATCTCTCTGAATAGATTATCAGAAGAGATGAGGAAGAAAAAAGAGGAAAAATGGGTTAAAAAAGAAAAGAAAATATTACATGTTAGTCATATTTTTAAAAATTGTATTTATTTATATTAAAATTTATATTATATTATTATTTATATTACATATTAAGTTATAACAAATATAAACATAAATTATATTTATAATTAATAAATCTTAAAAGTTGAAGATTTATGAAAATTTCTCAAACGAAAAAAAAATATTGAGCCTGGCTGGCCTCAATATATATACATGAAATAATATGTAGGCGCAATAATTGAATGTGTACGTGTCGTCTAATTACACATATAAATGGAAATTTTGGCGAGTAATTCTGAGAGGAAAATAATATATAAAAGACAAACTCAACAGTCAAGGACTTTTGTGTCGATTTGGTATTAATTTCATGGAAGGGATGCCAGACGTAATTAGTGAAGCACGTGGAAAAGCTTTTCTTAGTTTCTATTTACCAGCGTACTGGCCCTTGTCGTATGCGTAGTTATAATGACGCCTGCATAACATTCAAATTAATTTGATATATATTTTTTAATAAGATGTTTAGTATAATAATTAAAATTATTTTTATTTTAATATATAAAAATTTTATATTATAGTAATTTTTTTTATTATAATATATAAGAGCTTTAATCGTTAAGATGACTCTTTATCAAATAGGCTATAAGTTTTCGGCTCTAGATCATTCTACATTGAGACTGTCTCTCTCGTCCACTCCAATGTTACGCGCTAGATGTGCTTGCCGAGATCGTTGCTACGAGGTTTAAAGCATCGGTGTTGTAACAGAAATACGTGTTAATCTTTATTAGGTAACGTGGGGACCAAAATTAATGGTAAGCAAAACGGTCCCGTGGTGATCAAGAGGAATGACGCCGTTTCAAGAGGAAAGGAAAGTAAAGCGTCTGAATGAGACCAAATCATGAAAGAATTCCGAAGGAAGAGTCAAACCAACTTAAAAGATTCTCCACGTTAACAAAGGAATCAAATGACCCATCTCAAACGGAGCAAATCGAATGGCCAGAATTTGAAGGGCAAAGCAAACTTTGATTAGAAGTAGTGCAAAACCCATAAATAAGAGAATTGGCAAGATAATTATGGACCTTTTCAGCCACTTGAAAGCATAGAGATTTTAGAGAAAAAAGTGGAGAAAAATATCTTTCTAGAATATTGTCTTAAAGATTGAATTCTAACGAAAAGTCTTGAAAAATTCAAAAAATTACCCGACTAGGTGACACGAGCCGTGAGTGACGAGTTTTGAGATGCTAACCGGTGTCACAAGCGAGTGAGATTTGGAAGAACGCAACTCAGAATCTTTCTCCTATCCTTTCTAAATTTTTGATATATTGTAATGCATTTTTTTCGGTTCATAATTAATTGATTTGATTTTTTTTTTTTAGTTATATATGGATTTTGTCTGTAC
Source organism: Artocarpus hirsutus (assembly GCA_946598075.1). Taxonomy (NCBI): domain Eukaryota; kingdom Viridiplantae; phylum Streptophyta; class Magnoliopsida; order Rosales; family Moraceae; genus Artocarpus; species Artocarpus hirsutus. Next base: position 2,754 of record CAMOHE010030555.1, read on the forward strand.
CATATGACGCAACTTGATACATTAAAGCCCAATGAAAACTCTTATTGGAAAAACTCGGTGGCAATCTTTGGTAATAATTTAGTATCGTTTGATAAATAGTTTTCAATTGTGTTAATTTAAATTCTTTAGATTTGAGTTATGTAATTTAAATTATGTGATTTGAATTGCGATCCGAAGTAACGTATGGATGTATATTTAAAGTGTTAATTTGAATAGGAAACAAATTGGAATTTATATTTGGATAATAATGAAATTTTTTTTGATTTATTAACAAATCTAACAAAATCTTAAACGTTTATAATATTAAAAAAAAATAATATAGATCTTGATTTATTCTTTTCTTCATTACTGATGCAATGAAAGAAAAACCGTTTTAATAAGATATTAAATGAAGAAGTTATGATTTTTTTCAACAAATATAAGAGAGAGAAAATTGGATTTTATTACAGCAAATGGTTTGAATTTTGGGTTCAAGGATTTTGATGGATTTAAAAGATTTTAATGATTTGAATTTTTAAATGTTAGACACTTATTCGGATGATTAGAATTTTAAGAGTTCAAAAAATTGGCCTACCTACCAACCAAATTGGCCTTCAGCATTCTTGTGGACGCTCTTTTTTGAGCTTTTATGATGATTCTAGCAAATAATCTACCAAAGGAATTTACGACCAATCATTGTGTTGATTTGAACAATTAATCTAGTCTATTATTGGTGATAATCTACCAAATTATCTAAAAATTTGTAACGTGATGAAAAGGCAACATAATTTGGCAGATTATCTATGATAATATAGTAGACACTTAGGCGGGTAGCCAGTGGTCACTGTCGTCTATTGGTTCTGGTAACATTAATATGACGCACGGTATGGACAACCCTTGGGGTTGTTGCAGCAAAACACAATCGTATTATGGAAGGGCAAGGTACACCTGATTAAAGTCGGGCGAATTCTTTGTTTATCCCTCTTTTCAACATGGATAGGTTCGGTATTTTTAAAAGTGTCACGTTAACAAACTTTTAAGCTACGACGATTTTTTTTTTTTTTTGCAGAAACTATTAGCTATAGAAAGTAAGGGTTTTTGTTAACAAATTTTAGTAGTTGAATATGTTTTTTTGACTAACAAAATGTTTTACCTACCAAGCTTTGGTGGCAAAATGACATGTCCAGTCCACTTAATTTTTTGTTTTGGCTACCAATTTTTAGTAGCAAAATATTTTCCTATCAAAATTCATTTGGTAGCAAAAACTTTCAGCTACCACAATTTGTTGAAAGCGAAAACTATTAGCTATCAAAAATAGGGGTTTGCAACCAAATTTTAGTAGTTAGTTATGTTTTTTGCTACCAAAATACATTTTAACCACCAAACGTTGGTAGCAAAATGGCATGCCAATTTTCCCTTTTAGGAACTAAATTTTTGAGTTTTTGCTATCAAATTTTAGTAGCAGAATGTTTTGGGTTTTTTGGTGGCGCAATATTCTTCTACCGACTTTCAACTACCATGATTTTTAGTAGCGGATACTTTTGGCTTCCAAAAACAGGTGTTTTTGCTATCATATTTATGGTAGCTAAAGGTTCCTCTTCTTGTAGTGTATTATAATTAATCATTTTTAGTGCACAATTACTTTTTAATGTATTCATCTTAATTTGTTTTTCAAAATTGTTGTGGGTAATCTCGACAACCAAATGCCCAAAGTCGAGATAAAAAAAGAATACATAGAAGGCCTAGGAACAAAAACCAACTAGTTAGAGTGCGAGTATTTAATTTGTATGTGAAAATACAACTATAAATAGAGATTAAAACCTTAAAAAAGAGACCTTGGTGTTTGGTATGTGTACTCAAGCAAAAATAGTAAAAATTCTTTCTCAAAATGTACTAGCTTGTGCGAGTGAATCACTATAATTCTTCTTTGTGTCCTAATTCTTTTATGCATCTTTTTCATTTGCGCTATTTAATCTTTGTAAGCGGTTCATGAGAATTTGCTGTTAGAGAATTTCTACTGTAAACAAAAATCATGTATATTTGATGTAAAAGATATATATATTCATCTTTTTTATTGTGACCCTTTCTCAGCTGTCAAATGTCGCTAGTCTTCGTTGCCTTGATGACAACACGCCCCCACATAGTGGATCTCCCTTTTTCTTAAAATAAAAATAAAAAGAACATAGAAAAAAGGATCACTAAAACAAAAAAAAAAATAAAATTATCAACACTAATAGCCTAATAGCCGTTAAATTTTAAGGTCTCTCTCACTTTATCCTTTAAATCTAAAAAATTACTATTTTACACTCTGAACTTTTAAAAATCTTCACTTTGCAGATTGAATTTTAAAAATCACCATTTTACTCTTAACTTTCAAAACTCCTTATTTTGTCTTTTATTTTTTGATTTTCTGTTGATAGTATTAAGCCTAAGTAATTTGCACATGGGCCACATGGCAAAAATAAGATTTTATAACTCAAATTTTGTTTTACGTTTACACTCTCATTAAATTTTTTTATAGGGTTTGTATGTGCATTTTTCTTGATATTGATTGCCGATATCTCCTTATCTTGAATGCATAACTCATATTCATTAGTATTCAAATTTAGATATCGTTAAAAAATATCGACTTATTAAATGAGTTATGCATTAAAAAAACAAAGGTCTCAAGTGAAAGGGTAAATATGAAACAATACTTATGAATGATAAAATTTTATTTTTGCCCTTATAAGTGACCCATGTGCAAAACATATGGGCTTAATTCCGTCTATTAAAATGGATAATAAAAAGTTTAAGAGAGAAAATGAAGAGTTTGTAAAGTATAGGGAAAATAGTAAATTTTAAAGTTCAGAGACAAAGTAAAGAGTTTTGAAAGTTTAATAAGTAAACAGGTGATTTTTAAAGTTTGGATGATAAAATGAGAGAGATTTTAAAGTTTTAGGGCCATTTGCATTAATAAGGAAAAAAAAAAAAAGGGATTTCAAGAGAGAGAAGATCATTACGAAGACTTTACGTGGGAGATAGATGGGTCGACCAATGAAGCAGATGTTAGATATGTTTTTACAGTAAAACTCTATAGATGTTCTTTTTCTTTAATAAAAAACATCACAGATTTATACGGTAGGACTTGATAAAAAATAACATTATTTATAATATTATACTTTTTAATGGTAAGATTTTATTAAAAACTATTAATGCTTTATTTGATAAATTTATTGAAACTAAAAAATTTTAATTATTATAGTATAAAACTAAAAAACAAACACTTATTACTATATAAATATATCAATGTAATACAATTTTTAAGTTTCATTTACAACTTTAACGTCGTTACAGCTAAAATATAAAGTCTGTCCAAGCAGCACTTATACGTACAAATTTTATTCGTTATTATTCCGGGAAGCCAACAGAATATCCAGAATAATTTCAATATAAAAGATGCACTCCCCCTTTCCTCCAAATATCATTGCATCCAAAGAAGGGGAAAAAAAAAGTTCTCAGAGCAAATATGGAGTCTCTCCTCCTAGCTCAACCACTCTCGATCGCCAATTCCTTGTGCCCCTCCCCTCCTACCAAATCAACCCTCAATACCAAACTCAAACAAGTCCATCTAAAGAGAACAATCTTATGCAATGCCAACAAGCAAAGCTCAGATGAAAAACCATCACAATGGCCACAGCTCGGCAAGCTGGACCGGAGGAACGTGCTCGTCGGTCTCGGCCTTACGGGCGTTGGATCCAACCCTCTCGCCTTGGCCGACCCAATTGCCGCACCAGATGTAACAAAATGTGAGACGGCTCAGTACGAGTCTAGCGATGTAGTAAAATCCGTCGAATGTTGTCCGCCAATTACATCCTTAGACATCAAAGATTTCAAGCCACCACCCGTCACCAAATTGAGAACTAGACCCGCAGCTCATAAGGCTAGCAAGGAGTACATTGCCAAGTACAACAAGGCCCTTTCAATCATGAGAGGTTTGCCCGACTCTGATCCGAGGAGCTTCAAGCAACAAGCTGACGTTCACTGTGCCTACTGCAACAGCGCCTACGACCAGACTGGCTATCCTGGTGTCGAACTCCAAGTCCATAACTCTTGGCTCTTCTTTCCCTTCCACCGCTGGTACTTGTACTTCTACGAGAGAATCTTAGGGAGTCTCATCGGCGATTCTTCTTTCGCTATTCCGTTTTGGAACTGGGACCATCCTGACGGCATGGGAATGCCGACCATGTTCACCGATACAAAATCGGCCCTCTATGACGTCAACCGAAGCCCTAAGCATCAGCCTCCCTTCGTCCTCGACCTCGACTACAGCAAAAGTAAGGATTACGACACCACGCCGGTTTTTAAGCAGCAGGTGGACGAGAATCTCAAAACCATGTACAGGCAAATGGTTAGTGGTGCCAAAACGCAGACGCTTTTCTTTGGCGGCGACTATAGGACCGGGGAAGAGCCAGAAAACTGTCCTGGTTCGATTGAGAATACCCCCCACATTCCAATCCACGTTTGGAGCGGGAACGAGAACAATGATGTTGGAGAGGACATGGGAAACTTCTATTCGGCTGGCCGAGACCCAATGTTCTACTGCCACCATGGCAATGTCGACCGGATGTGGAGCATTTGGAAAACGATCCAGGGGCAGAAGAGGAAAGATATCACCGACTCCGATTGGCTCAACTCCACGTTCTTGTTCTACGACGAGAATAAGAATCTCGTCCGGGTTAGGGTCGGAGACTGCCTCGAAACCGAAAATCTCGGTTATGTCTACGAAAAGGCCGATCTTTTATGGCTGAAAAACAAGCCAAAGCGAAAAACTTCTGGGAAGAAGGTGGCACGATCAGCGGTTGGCGCAGCAATTGCCGCTGAGTCAAGCATTGGCCTGACTCCGCTGAGCGCATTTCCTTTACCGTTAAAGAAGCCGATAACGGTGTTGGTGAAGAGGCCGAAGAAGGGGAGGAGCAAGGCGGAGAAGGAAGAGGAGGAGGAAGTGTTGGTCGTTGAGGGGATCAACTACGACAGGAACACGGCTGTGAAGTTTGACGTGTACGTGAACGACGAGGACCAGAGCGGGCCGGATAAGTCGGAGTTTGCTGGGAGCTTTGTGACTGTTCCACACAACACGAAGAACAAGGAGAAGACCAACACGAAGTTGAAGCTTGGAATATCGGAGTTGCTGGAGGACGTCGGAGCCGATGACGACGACGAGGTGTTAGTCACTTTGGTGCCCAAAGATGGCAACGTCACCGTCGGAGGCGTCAAGATCGTTTTTGAGACTTAAATTATTTGGCAATATCTATCTCAAGAGCGTACTATATGTTTGTCTTTGTCCACGTGCATACTTGCCCTTTTTTTTATGCTCAAGACTTTCATAATGTTATTTTCAGCTCGGGAGATCCACTTGTTTCTAGGATACCTTGGTAGAAGGGTATTCACTCGTTTTAGTACTTGTGGTTGTGTGTAAACAACCGCGTACCCAGAAAATTATAGGCTGTCCCAAGTGGATGACCCAGGTAACGTTTTCTGAGGTTTGCATTTGTCGTTTTCGTCCTTTTCTTTGTCTTTGTTTTTTTTTCTTTGCGTTATTTATCAGTGTGTTGTGTTACATTATTGTGAGTACTGTTCCAATATTCTGCCCTTTTACCATTGGCGTCCTACCGATTACTTTGCATGCTTGCCTTTGTTTGGTAGCAAGCAACGAATGAAAGAACTGTATTTCGTCAATAAGAATCGACTAGACTATGTTTCTATCTCTTGGAATAGATTGTCAAAAAGAGTAGGAAGAAAAATGAGTAAAAATGGGTTGAAAAGAGAAAAAGTAGAATGTCTTGGTGCCATGCGCACAGCAGTTTTGGCCGGTCTCAAGTACATGAAATAATAAGGATATTATACTAAATAATACTTTTTAATCTTAATATTAAAGTAAATAAACATAACTTTAAAAATATTAAAGTAAATAATATTTTTATAATTTTATTATTTTTTAAATATTAAAATTTTTAATTTTACAACAATTTTTTTCATTTCTTAAAAGAAAAAAAACGTATGTCCATTTTCTCTCTCCTCTCCCTCCTCTCTTCTCTTCTTTTCTCTCCAGCCCCAGCAGCAACTCCGGCGATGTTACTGTCTCCGGCAGACTCCGGCTGGAGCTTCCCTCGGCTACGGCGCGCCCCTCCGCGACGGAAATCTACTCCTCTCTGCTCTCTCTTTCTATCTCTGTCACACATGTAAGAAAATCAAGATCTGCGGAAATCCTTGGGCTTGCTTTTTTGGTTTTTAGAATAACATCTATGTTTGAATCCTTTGTGTATGTATGTGTAGATCGATATATAAGTCTGGCAATTGAAATTGGTTGCTTCCGGCTTGATTTGCAAAACTAAGCAACAGATTGTATTTATACTTCTTTGCCTGAAATGATTGTTCTAGAAAATAGATAAACGATTTCTTCAAATAGTTTGCCCTCAATTGAACCACCGGCAAAGATGCTGGGTCTGCTGGTTCAGAGACGCAAAGGAGAGAGAAAGGGAAGAGACAGAAAAGAGGTGGGAAGGGAGAGAAGGCGAGGAAAGAAAAAATTTTAATAATTAAGATGTTTAATTAGTTTGTAAATATGCAATTATGTTTTCAACCTATTTATCAACTTTGCTTTAAACTTAGATTATTAATTTTTATTTCATTACAAGTTTAGCCTATTTTTCTCTTTCTCTTAAAAAAATCTTTTGTTAGCCCAATAATTGAATGTGTACTGGATCTGTTTGTATAAAAGGGTTTAAGTTACGATGATTTAAACTTTTTGAGTTTGAGATAAGAATGATTTAAAAGTGAAATTCAAACTGAAATTCAAAATTTGAAGTTTGGTTATCAAAAAAGAGCCAAAAATTTCTCACATGTGAGAAAAGGTAAACTCAAAAATCTTAAAATTAGGGAAAGATGAATTTGAGTTTGAACACTATTTGAGCTTATATTATTCTTTAAATGTTGTAAAAATTATATAATATGTCTCTTTTTTAAGGAGTAAATTAATATTTGTTTTTGTTATATAAAAATATCATTCATATGTCTTTTTTTTAAAATTTCATATATTCAAAACCTTAAAATACTTCCTAACTATATATTGTTATGTATTTAAATTTTTATAATAAATTTCTTATTTTTTGAATAGTTAAATTAGAAAAAAAAATATACACATATTTCCTTATTTTTTTTATTAAGTTAATACATTGTTTTATCGCTCAATTTTTAGATTTTAAAATTTTTAATGGTCTATCTATATCTCAAATGTATTAACGTAAGAAATCTATGATGTTACTAAATGTTGCGACATATTGCTCTTTAGAAAATCTAGGCAAGATTTTTCTATCTTTTGAATTCCTCCTTTTTTTTTGCGTTTTAATTTTTATACACGTGATCAAAAAGTCAACTTCATACTATCCTTCTCAGTTCCACCTCTTTTTTTTTTTTCCTTTGTGGAATTTGTAATCAATATGGAACGAACGAACCAATGTGAACATCAAAATAAAATTTGAAATATTAAAGATCCATTTTATACGTGAACATCAAATAGAAATATTTATTCTTTTGAATTCCTTCTCAATTCCATGTTTTTTTTTTTTTTTTGTTTCCTTCATCTTTAATATTTCAAATTTTATTTTGATGATATATTTCAAATTTGTCTGAGGTGTTTAAATTCAGTTATGGCAGTTTGAGTGATGATTATAGATGGGTCACATTCATTGTATTTGAAGATTATGGTGTGAAGTTTAAATTTTAAATAGATTTATTGGGGTTACAATATATGTGTATCTTACTTTTTAAGGGTATTTTTTTAATTAGAAAACGTGTTAATTTCTTTTGAAAAAAACATTAATTATTCCGTACTAAAAAAATGTTAATTTTTTATTGCAAGTATACTAAATATATTGCTAGTATTTTAATTATACATAATAATTACTCATAAAGTATTGCTATTTTTTAATGATACATAGTAATTAGTCATATACATAATACTAACCATTCATTCTGTTTTTATCTTCGATGTATTAATGTAAGAAGTTTATGGTGTTATTAAATTTTACAAGATATTATTCCTCAGAAGATCTTGGTAAGATTTTCCTAGCTTTTTATTTCCTTTTTTTTTTTTTTTTGTATTTTGATTTTTATACATCATATGATCAAAAAGTCAAATTCATATTATCTTTTTTGTCATATCCTTTTTTTTTTTTTTTATCCATATGAAGATGTTGTGTTATTTTCTTTTCCTACCTTTTCTTTTGATTTCCTTCTCAATTCCTTTTTTTTTTTTTTGTTTCCTTCATGGAATTTATAATCAATATGGAACGAAGGAACCAATGTGAACATCAAATAAAATTGAAATATTAAAGACCCATTTTATACGTGAACATCAATTTTAAATAGTTTATTCTTTTGAATTCCTTCTCAATTCCACATTTTTTTTGGTTTCCTTTGTCTTTAATATTTCAAATTTTATTTTGATGATATATTTCGAATCTGTGCGAGGTGTTTAAATTCCATTATGGCAGTTTGAATAATAATTATAGAGGGTTTACGTTTATTGTATTTGAAGATTATGGTGTGAAGTTCAAATTTTAAATAGATTTATTGGTGTTACAATATATATGTATCTTACTTTTAAATAGTATTTGTTTTTTGAATCAGAAAACATGTTAATTTTTTTGAAAAAAACATTAATTTATTCCGTACCAAAAAATGTTAACTTTTTTATTGCTAGTATATTATTTATATTGATAGTATTTTAATGATATGTAGTAATTAGTGATATACATAATACTAACCATTCATTCTAATTTTTACCATCATTTTGTCAATTCATTCTATTTTTTACCATCATTTTGTCAAGGCATTGAGAAGTAATTATGGAATGATATACAAAAATCTGTTTATTTTTTCTTTTTTTGTTCCAGTTATGTAGTATTTACTCCTATTCTCAATTCCACTTTTTTTTTTGTTTCCTCCTTGTTTAATATTTAAATTCAAGTATGGCACATATGAATGATGATTATAGAGGGTTCATATTCTTTGTATTTGAAGATTATGATGTGAAGTTTAAATTTTAAATAGATTTATTGGGGTTAAAATATATATGTATTTTACTTTTTAATAATATTTGTTTTTTAATCAAAAAACATGTTAATTTCTTTTGAAAGAAAACGTTAATTTATTGCTAGTATATTAATTATATGCTAACATATTAATTTTTTCTTTAAAAAAAGTTTATTAATTGCTATTATATTGATTGCATACTAGAATCTTTAGTAAAAAATGTTAATTTTTTAATTACTAGTATATTAATGACATTGTTAATATTTTAATGACACGTAGTAATTAGTCATAATGTATTGCTAGTATTTTAACGATACGTAGTAATTTGTCATATACATAATACTAACCATTCATTTTGTTTTTTTTCCTAAATGATACATCTTAAGGTTTTGTTAAGGCATTTGTCATTTACACTAATGGCATCCTCACTTAATAGTAACGAAGTTGACAACGTAATGGCTGAATTTTTAGAATAAGTTGATGAAATGGATGATAATGCTATTGATATAGAAGACGATAATAATGTTATCGAGAATATCGACATTATAAACATGGCAGATACTTATGATATAAAGGATAACTCAGCATTCACATCAAAGTTTGAATTGCAAAAGGCATTGCACATGGTTGCGATGAAGAACAACTTCGAATTCAAAATAAAGAAATTGAACTGCAAAGCATTGGTCAACATTGCAAAAATGCAATGTGCCATTGGTATTTTTGAGCGTCCAGATTGTGAGGTGGACAATTATGGAAAGTTTGTTAATATGTACACAATCACACTTGTACATTAGAGATTGTCCAATTAGATCATCGTTGTAACGCCCTCTTTTCGGATGTCACAGATGTCGTTACATTTATTCATTAAACCATTAATTGTAGCAAAACTATTATGTATTTGATTTCATATTTATAATCATAGTTTGGAAAAGCATTTTCAGGATCCGTACATACATTTTTTTTTATAGAAATACAATTTATGAGAAATTATATATTTACTTAATTAAATAATTCACTTTTCCATAAACCTTCTATAAATAGTTTGCTAATATCATTTAAAATTAAATTGGCCTTTGAAAACAAAAGATAAAATTGTTTGAATACAGCTCGGCCGGCAGGCCGAACTTTGGATTTCGGCAGGCCGAACTAGACCAGCAGGCCGAAGGTCAACCATCGGCAGGCCGTCCGAGGCTTTGCAAAGTGGGGTTTTAAAATCAACAAGATCGGCAGGCCGATACTTGGCA